>VMDO01022026.1:0-34301 GCA_007922755.1 Pedetes capensis
ACTCGAGGCTTGAATTTTTTCTTCACTTCCTTAAGCTTGAGAAACACAGTGTGTATTCTTTCCATTTGGTTTTCTGCCTCCAGCTCCTCGCACATGTTATTATAATATTTGTTTTTGTCTTCTCGAGCTGCCTTCTGAAATCTTCTGTTTAGTTCCTTAACTTCATCATGTCTTCCTTTTGCTTTAGCTTCTCCACATTTGAGGGCAAGATCCAGTCTCTCTTTTGACATGTAATTTGGTCTTTTTGTTGTTGTTGTTATCTTTTAAGGAACTTTTTGCTTCCTTCTTGAATGATATCTTTTATGTCATGCCACAACTCTTCTGGTCTCCTGTCATTTGTGTCTAATGCATTAAACCTATTTTTGACGCGGTTTCTGAACTCAGGTGGGATATACTCAAGATTATACCATGGCTCTCGTACACTTGTTCTAATTTTCTTCAGTTTCAGTTTGAACTTGCATATGAGAAGTTGATGGTGTGATCCACAGTCAGCACCTAGTCTTGTTTTGACATTTTGTACAGAGCTTTTCCATCTTCTCTTTCCACATATGTAGTCAATTTGATTCCTGTATGTTCCATCTGGTGAAGTCCATGTGTATAGTCTCCGTTCATGATGTTGAAAAAATGTATTTGCAATGAAAAGGTCATTGGTCTGACAAAATTGTACCATGCGATCTCCAGCTTCGTTTCTGTCACCAAGACCATATTTTCCAACTACTGAGCCTTCTCGTTTGTTTCTAGCCTTTGCATTCCAGTCACCAGTGATTATCAGTATGTCTTGATTGCATGTTTGATCTATTTCAGATTGCAGAAGCTGATAAAAGTCTTCCCTTTCTTCATTTGTGGCCTTAGTGGTGGGTGCATAAATTTGAATAATGGTCATATTAACTGGCCTTCCTTGTAGGCATATGGATATTATTCTATCACTGACAACACTGTCTTTCATGACAGATCTTGAAATGTCTTTTTTGATGATGAATGTGACCCCATTTATCTTTAGTTTATCATTCCCAGCATAGTAGACCATATGATTGTCTGACTCAAAATGGCCTACGCCGGTCCTTTGAGCTCACTGATGCCTAGAATATCAATGTTTATGTGCCCCATTTCTCTTTTAACAATTTCTAACTTGCCTAGCCTGCAGCTGTAGCCCTGTGGCATATGATCCCGTGAGATCTCGGAAGCTAAGCAGGGTTGGGCCTGGTTAGTACCTGGATGGGAGACTGCCTCAGAACACCAGAAGCTGTAAGCTTGGGAGAAGGACCTGGCAACCCCCTCCCAAAAATCAATCTGCCATTGAAAACCCTATGAACAGCAGAGAAGCACTGACAACAGTGTTTCCCCTGTTGTACAGAGGGTCACTATGAGTCGGATACTGACTCAACGGCACCTAACAACAAGAACAACTTGCCTAGATTCATACTACATACATTCCATGTTCCAATTATTAATGGATGTTTACAGCTGTTTCTCCTCATTTTGAGTTCTGCCACATCAGCAAGTTGGGCACCCTGGGGCTTTACTCCATTTCTGTCATCACAGTAGACTCTCCTTGGAGGAGGCAACTCTTCCCCAGTAGTCTTTTGAGTGCCTTCCAACCTGGGAACCTCATTTTCCGGCACTATATCTGACAGTGTTTCTTTGCTATCCATAGGGTTTTCAATGGCTAGTTGTTTCGGGAGTGGCTCGCCAGGTTCTATTCCCTAGTCTGTCTTAGTCTGGGAGCTCACCTGAAAACATGTCCACCATGGGTAACCTGCTCACATCCGAGGTTACAGTGGCAGAGCTCTCAGCCTCATCGCAACATGCAAGCCCCCACAGTGCGGCAAACTGACAGACGTGTGGGGGCAATGCATCACTTGTTGTTAGGTGCCGTCGAGTCAGTATCTGACTCATAGCGACCCTCATAGGGTTTTCAATGGCTGAGTGCTTCGGGATTGCCTTGGGAGTGGATTGCCAGGCCCTTCTCCCATTTTTGCGGTGCTGGGAATTGAACTAGGGGCCTCAGAGACTGCAGCGCAGCGCTCTACCCACTGAGCTAAGTCCCAGCCCAATGCATCACTACCTAGTGTTAAATGCCATACAGAAGCCAAGCATTACAATGCGACCTATGAAAACTTCATTAATTTCGTTATGTCTTTGAAGAAAACAGTTGTATCAATCTAGATCATCCCACAGAATAAGTAAGTGGTACTTCTTCTAACAGAGAAGAATCCCACAGGCCACATTCATCTGTCACTTATTTTCATTGATAATTTTTTACTGAATCACGAGTATACCTATTTGTGTGTCTTGTCTATGTTACTTCACTAAATTTCAAAGTTCATTTGTCAAGACAGAGACCATAACTGATGCAAAACCTAAAGTATGTTCTATCTGACTCTTTACTAAAAATCTTTGCAGAACCCTGCTTTATAGAAACAGAAAAATTCCTGGGTGGCTCAGGAGGTGGAGGCAGGAGGATCGCAACTTCGAGACCAGAGGCAGTCTGCGTAACTTAGCAAGACCCTGTCTCAAAAAATAAAAAATGGGCTGCGGGTGCAATTCAGTGTTCCAGCACTTGCAGAGCATGCAAGCCCAAGACCCTGGGTCCAACCCCCAGTTCTGCAACAAAAAAAAAAAGAAAAAGAAAAAGAAAAGAAAAAAGAAAAAGAAAAGTTGAGGCTATTCTTATCACTGAGTCCTCCTTTCTTGGTAGATTCATAGGTAGAGGACAGTAGAGGAAGAAAAGAGGAAGGCAGCTTAGACCCCACTATCAGTTGGTATACTACTTTGAATTTTAGTTCCATAGTGCTAATTGTATGACTTTAATAAGTAATTCAATCTCTTATCTTTAATTTCTTCATTAGAAAATGTAATTTAATAATAACACTTTATATGGTTGTTATTAGGGTTAAGTGACATAATGCATGCATTTCAGAAAGCCCCAAATCTTATAATTATGTTTCTGTTCCTTTGGAAGATGAAGGAATAAGAATAGATAGAAATCATGAAGTACTGCAATACTGTTTTAAGATAGAAAGTTCTAATTTCTCAGTTAGCAAAATTGCAAAAAGTACTCAGTTACAGTGTTATATTTTCTTATGCCAAGAATTATTAGATGAATCAATAAGAAATAAATCATATTCTAGTATGAGAACCTTAGGAATGAGCTAAAGGAAATAAAACTTATGGCAGCCTGGACATTTATAATGAGGCACAACCTTGTTGTTTACAAAGCCTGAGTCACAGACCTGGGCTGCTGTGGGCTGTGTCTTCCTGATGTCGTTACTTCTTTATGTAGCTCCTCAGTTTTCCCCAAAGAAGTGAGCAGTTACCGTGTCAATCCAAGAAGATTCACTAACACCTTGTCATCCATCCCATGCCAAAAGGAAGAACTGAAATAATATTATTATTGTCCAAGGAAGATACATGTCATGGGGAGCCAATGCTTCTATTTTCTCCTTTGTCCATGCGCAATACAAATGACCCTTTGCCTTAAGAGCTTAGCTGTTAAGATCTAATGTGTTAAGGTTTTGTAATTCTATTGTGGGTTGGTGAGACTTGACATGTGGTGGCTCAGTTACAGGGCTTTGGAACTTTCAAAGAGCTAGATATCAGGGCTAGTATGTAAGCCAGGTTCCAAGTCATAGAGTTTTAAGTTCAATCAATCAAATGACCAATTCTTTGTTTGAACTTTTCAGCACTTTAGTAAACAAAGCATCAATTTAATGTCCAGTAATTGGCAAACAGAAAAATATAAATAAATGGTTAGGTAGATACAGAATTTCTATTGGCCTCCGTGAGATATGGGAGCAGGGCACTTTCTTATTTCTACCTAACTTAGAGTTTTCTGAAACAGAGATAAAGTGCTTATCACAGTTCCAATTCCCAGAACTGAGTAAATTTCCAGCAAATGGTGTCTATTATTTTTACAAAAGCAAAAAGAAGAAAGACATTAAAATGTGGGTGAGATAGCACTAAGAGAAAAGTGAGTGGGAGAGTGAATTTCTTGAAATAAGACTTCTTATAATGCAATTCTCCATAAAACAAAGCCTGAATGGGGTGAAGGGGATGGAGAAGGGGGAGCATTCTGTCTTCCTCTCACAGGCATTATATGCTTTCCTGAGCAGCACATTCCTTAAATTAATGCCTAATGAACAATTCTTTTATCTGAGGTTATCTGTTCCAGTAGTGAACTCTGGATGAAAACTTCATCTGCACCCAGATCCAGACCAGGATTTGTCATTTTGTACATTGTTTAGTCTGCAGCCATACCATTGTGGCATCCCATCCAGTCATATCTCAGAAGTTAAGCAGGATTGGGCCTTGTTAGTACTTGGATGGGAGACTGCCTGGGAAAACCAGGTGTTGTAGGTTTGGGAGATGGACTCGGCAACCCACTCCCCGCTCCTCCAAAAAAAACAATCAGCCATTGAAAACCCTATGAATAGCAGAGAAGCACTGACAATACTGCTTCACCTGTTGTACATAGGGTCGCTATGAGTTGTACACCAACTTGATGGCACCTTACAACAACAACAACAACATTGTTTATTCCAAATACTTTTCCATAAATGGGACATACATGTGTGTAAGGGGTGTGTGTGGATGTGTGTGGATGTGTGTGTGTGTTTTTGTGAATGGATGCTAGGTAATGAAAATCTTTACCATACTTATGACAAACTAACATGAGAACTACCCTAATCAGCAATACATACTAGTATTTCAAGAGAGACTAGTTAGCATCTGAAAGACTCTAGTCTGAACACTATACCTCAGAGGAAGTACACAAAAGAAAAAAGCTTGGGAAAACATGTCTAAAGTCATGAGAGTTCATTTTAAGGATACCTAAGATGATAAAAGGGCCTGCAGCTGTACCACTGTGGTGTCTGATCCCGTCAGATCTTGGAAGCTAAGCAGGGTCAATCCTGGTTAGTACATGGATGGGAGACCGCCTGGGAACACCAGATACTGTAGGCTTGGGAGAAGGACTCAGCAACCCACTCCCAAAAATCAATCCACCACTGAAAACCCTATGAACAGCAGAGAAGCACTGACAACAGTGTTTTGCCTGTTGTACACAGGGTCACGAGATACACAGGTACACAGGGCACAAGATACCAACTCGTGGGCACCTAACAACAACAACAACAACAAGATCATAAAGGGGCTGGGCTTTAGCTCATTTGGTATAGTGCCACTCTGCACTAGTGGAGGCCCTAGGTTCAATCCCTAGGACCACAAAAAGCAGGAGAAGGACATGGTAATCCACTCCTGAAATAATCCCAGAGCAATCAGCCAATGAAAACCCTATGAGAGTCACTATGAGTCGGATATGACTCCATGGTACCTAACAACAACAAGATTATAAAAAAGATAGGACTTTTTTTACAGTCATACCTCATAGCAAATGGAAGAATTCTAGAACCAGAAGATTGTATAAGACATACAGCATCTATTGATACCTGCGTATGGCCCCATTATCACCATGGCTGGTCATGCACGTTTGCTTCCTTTTATCCAAACACTACTAATTAACCATCTTTCTCTCTCTATTTCTCAACGTCAGAATCTTTCAGAGAAAATCTGATTGGTTTGCTGAGATATCATATAGTTTGCTGGATCCCCATGTGTCCTTACAACAACAAAAATGTGTGTCTTTAGGGACAGAGTTTTCTCACTAGGTAACTTCTCAGACTTTTAGCCAGCCTGTACTGACTGCCTTTGGGAGGAACACTAACCTCTGATCCAATCTGCAATAACCAGAGATGTGAGTTTATATGGCATGCATCAATTCTACCTATAACTAAAGAAAATCTTGGTATGGCAGACTTTGAGCACTTCAGGCAACCAGAGCATAAGAAATTTCTCTGTTACATATTGTATTTTCCGTAAAGTACAAAATGGTCACATGTTCAGCTTCACTGGAACTTCTGACAATACCCACCTGCCCATCTTCCCCTATCCTTTGTCTTTAACTTTATTCCTATAACAGTAAATATTATTTAGAAAAATGAGGTTTGATGTTTAAACCCAGGGAGTGCTACTGTTCATTTTCAGGACCAGAGCTACTTCTTGGTCTTTTGACTTTCTGTCATCCCTGCTTAAGCCATGGATGCTCATTCTTGCTTCATTCATTCCCATTGATGTTATAGTCTTGCCTGTTTTGTGCTTATGCCTGATAACTTAGCCTTAAATGCTTCTAGTGCCTTCCCTTTAGCATTGACTTTGACTTCTGCATATCTGACTTTCATCTGCAGTCCTCACTTAGCTTGATTCCATGTCATATGCTTAGAGGTAAGGAGCATATTGTTCTCAAGACTCATTTTGCTTTTCACTCTTGACCTGTTTTGAGAAATAACTAACAAGGGAAAAGTATCTGTTATTAGTAAAATATAGTGGAATAGAAGTCCATTTTGCATTTGGGGGAATTTATTTTTCTTTTCCCTTTTTCTTTTTCTTTTTTTCTAGTACTGGGTAGTAGAACAGATCTCACACATTCTAGGCCAGTACCCTACAACTAAGCTGCACTGTTAGACCCCTCTTTAATTTTTTTTCAATAGGGTCTTGCCTTGCTAAGTTGCACAGGTTACCTCTAGCTTTGAGTTTGTCATCCTCCTACCTCTGCCTTCCAGGTCACTGGGATTATAAGGGTACACCACAGCATTGGTGAAAGGATTGTAAGAGATATAAACTTTGCATTAGGATATTTTCTCAAAAATTATTCTTTTCTTTCTTTTTTTTTTTTTTTCGGTCCTAGGGGTTGAACCCAGAGCCTCATGGTTGCATGCTTTGCAAGTGTTGTATTACTGAGGTGCTTCCCCTGCCCATTTTCTTACTTTCTGAGACAGGGTCTGACTAAATTGTGCAGACTGCCTCTGGTCTCAAACTTGCCATCCTCCTGCCTCTGTCTCCCGAGTCACTGGGATTACAGGTGTGTATCACTGAGCCCAGCTAAAAATTATTCTTACTTTCAAAAATAACTCAAAATATTTTTCATTTCCTCTAAGAACATGTGTCACAGGAGCGTCTATGTGGACCATTTCAGTGAAACAGAATGGGCAATGCTGCACATTCTGCATCCACTATCAACGTGAGCCTCATCCAGATATGTGAATTTCACCAGGAGTGAAGAGGAATTATTTTCAATAGTAGAATTAATTTTCAAACAAATTGATCTTATTTAGGTGGTAGTAGCAGTAACGAAATTCATAAGAGGTTATGCTTCTGATAAAATTGTTGCTTTTGTTGTTGTTAGGTGCCATGGAGTCAATGTCTGACTCAGTGACCCTATGTACTACAGATGAAACACTATTGTCGTGCTTCTCTGCTATTCATAGGGTTTTCAACAGTTGATTGTTTCTTGGGAATGGGTTGCTGGGTCCTTCTCCCAAGCCTACAGCACCTAGTGTTCCCAGGTGGTTTCCCATCCAATTACTAACCAGGTCTGACCCCGCTGAGCTTCTGAGATCTGATGAGACCAGATGCCACAGTGGTATGGCTGCAGGCTCTGATTAAATTAGTAAATAGATTTTCCCAATAATTTGTTGGTGGAAAAAAGTCACGTGTCTGTGTTTTGCTGGTTAATAGATATTTTGTGTTAAACTTAAGAGAGGCCACCAGTTGGGCTAGTAATCAGCCTAGTGCTCATTGCTAGGAGAGAAGACTTTGATATTGATTTAGAGTATATCTAGCCTGGATACTGAAGAGATTTTCAAGGGTGAAATTGGAAGAGAAGATTCACCAACAAAGGCATTATAGACTAAGAATATCTAATGACAATCTAAAAGATAAGTCCTATTTAATATTTCCTTTCCCATAACTACATCTCTGTGAGGTCTGTACATTTGGTTCCATGGCAACAGAAGCAGCAAGGTATAGTGGTGAGACAGTTTTTACATGAACGTACACCAAGATTGAGTGTGGACCCACACACTCACTGAGAACTTGGGCAAATTGTCTAAAATATTAGAGACCTTAGGTACTTTCTCTCAAGATGGCATTGTGTACACAGACTATTGTATGATTAAATACCATATATCCTTAAATCCCCTGTAGCCTTACCACTGTGGTGTCCAATCCCATCAGATCTCAGAAGCTAAGCAAGGTTGGGCCTGGTTAGTACTTGGATGGGAGACCACCTGAATACCAGGTGCTATAGGGTTGGGGGAAGGACCCAGCAACCCACTCCCAAAAAACAATTAGCCATTGAAAACCCTATGAATAGCAAAGAATCACTAACAATAGTGTTTCACCTATTGAATGTAGGGTCGCTATGAATTAGACACCAACTGAGTGGTACCTAACAACAACAACAGTCCTTGATTCTAATTTGCACACTTTCAGCAATTTTTATTTTTTTATTTTTATTTTTTTGGTACTGAGGGTAGAACCCAGGGCCTCGCACTTGCATGCTCTGCAAGTGCTGGACCACTGAGTGGCACCCTCAGCCCTTTTTTTTTTTTTTTTTACTTTTTTTTTTGAAACAGGGTCTCGTTAGGTTACGCAGATTGCCTCTGGTCTCGAACTTGTGATCCTCCTGCCTCTGCCTCCCTAGCCGCTGGGATTATAGGCATGCACCACCACACCTGGCTCTTTCAGCAATTTTTAAGGGCTAAAAAAATCAGATGCAGATTAGAATCACATGTGTATTAGATTCTCATTCAAGAACTTGTTGTTGTTGTTAGGTGCCATCGAGTCGGTATCCGACTCATAGTGACCCTCTGTACAACAGGGGAAACACTATTGTCAGTGCTTCTCTGCTGTTCATAGGGATTTCAATGGCAGATTGATTTTTGGGAGGGGGTTGCCATGTCCTTCTCCCAAGCCTACAGCTTCTGGTATTCCCAGGAGGTCTCCCATCCAGGTACTAACCAGGCCCAACCCTGCTTAGCTTCTGAGATCTGATGGGATCCGATGCCACAGGGCTACAGCTGCAGGCATTCAAGAACTAGTTTGGGGAATAATAATATTCCCCAATAGAATAACAGAACACTTATGTCATAAAAACAATACAATTCAATGATTTATTATTTTATTTGCTAATATAATTATTATATTTTAGCTGTTATACATTGTATTCATCTTCCCTCATAACTGAAATATTATCAGTGTTCTCCATTGCTTCACTATTTATTCACTTATCTTGATAGACAAGGAACACTTGAAAGAAAAGAGTGGATTAGAATTGTGAACTTTTTTTTTCCATTTAAGGAGCTGCCAAAATTGAGTACAGGCTAGATTTGAGAATATTCAGTACTTGTTTCTCTGGAATATTTTCTGTCTTTCTACTCATGGAGCAAAATCTTCTCTCTTTCATAACCTTCTTTAGCTGTCCATAAAGGAAGCCTTTCTTAGATACCAACAGTAACTTATATTTACGTAAGTCTAGCTAGTCTACTGCTGGGATTTGGCTCAGTTGGTAGAGCACTGCGCTGCAGTCTCTGAGGTCCCAAGTTCAATGCCCAGCACTGCAAAAATGGGAGAAAGGCCTGGCAATCCACTCCCAAGGCAATCCCGAAACAGTCAGCCATTGAAAACCCTATGAGGGTCGTTATGAGTCAGATACCGACTCGACGGTACCTAACAACAAGAACAACAGCTAGTCTACTAGCAACATATAAGCCCCCACAGTATGGCAAACTGACACACGTTGAGGGTGTTTGAATGGTGTCCAACTCGTAGTGACCCTCATAGGATTTTCATTGGCTGATTCTTTCTAGATTGCTTTGAGCATGGATTGCCATGTCCTTCTCCTTTTATTTTGAGGTGCTGGGGGTCTAACCTTGGTCCTCAGGGAGTGAAGAGCAGGAGCTCTACCAACTGAGCTAAACTCCACTATCACAAATTGTGTGAGGCTGCCAGGCACCATGTCGGTACTCCCCCTGCTATTTCTAGCTATTTCCGTGGCCAGTTGTTTGAAGGAGCAGGCTGCCAGACCATTCTCCCACACTTGTCGTGCTGGGGATTGATCCTGGCTCCTCAGGAAGGATAGAGCAATGCTTTACCAACTGACCCAAACCACGATCACTGAGCCAAACCATGGACATTAGCCAAAAGCAGAGAAAGGTGTCTATGTTTTATTGACCATGCAAAGGCATTTGAGTGTATGAATCATAACAAATTATGGATAACACTTTGAAGAATGGTAATATCAGAGCACCTAATTGTACTCATGAGAAATCTGTACATGGACCAGGAGGCAGTTGTTCAAACAGAACAAGAGAACACTGTTTGTCTTAAAGTTGAGAAAGGTGTGTGTTAGGGCTGTATCCTTTCACCATATCTCTTCAATTTCTATGCTGAGCAAATAATCCAAGAAGCTGGACTTTACGAAAAAAGAATGCTGCATCAGAATCGGAGGAAGACTCATTAACAACCTGCATTATGCAGTTGAAAGTGAAGAAGTTTTGAAACATTTACTGATGATGATCAAAGAACATAGCTTTCAGTATGGATTGTGACTCAAGATCAACAAAACAAAAATCCTTACAACTGGGTCAGTATGCAACTTCACAATAAATGGAGAAATGATGGAAGTAGTCCATGATTTTGCTTTGCTTGGTTCTACAGTCAATACCCGTGGAAGCAGCAGGCAAGAAATCAAAAGACACATTACTTTGGGAAAAGCAGTGGCAAAAGATCTATTTAAAGTATTGTAAAGTAAATATGTCACGTTGAAGATGAAGGTGTGCTTGATTCACGCCATGGTATTTTCAGACACATCATATGGTTGTGAAAGCTGGACATTGAACAAGGGAGACAGGAGAAGAACTGATGCTTTGGAATTATGGTGCTGGAGATGATTATTGAATATATCATGGACTGCCAAAAGAACCAACAGATCTGTCCTAGAAGATGTGCAACCAGTGGCTAGACTGCATCTTACATATTTTGGACATGTATTCAGGAGAGACCAATCCCTGGAGAAAGACATCATGTTTGGGAGAGTGGCAGGTCAATGATAAAAAGGAAAACCCTTCGACAGATATATTGACAAAGTGTCTGCAACAATGGGTTTAAACATAAATAAGATTGTGTGCCTGGCACAGAATCAGGGAGTGTTTTGTTCTGCTGTACATAGGGTCAATATGAGTTGGACATAACTCAATGGTACCGAACAACAACAACAACAAGTCTACTAGCAGTTGAAAACTCTACAAGACACGCTATGAGGGCATATCTATGAGGGCCCTGACTTGACGGCACCTAACAACAACAACAACAACAGTCCACTAGTTTAGCAGGATAGTTTCCATAGTCTGAAAATTCAAGTCTGAAAGAAAAGAATAACTCAATTTTCCATATTGAACTTACTTTCTCTTCCTATTTTCTGCTCCCTTTTTAATAAATTCCTTGTCTCTTAGCTATTTAGACTCTCTTAAGTAAAACATCGGCATTTGTCTGAGACTTATTTAATGCTGTCATAGAGTGTGTGTGTGTGTGTCTGTCTGTGCATGTGTATAGGTGTGCATCTGTATTACAGGTAGATGATTGTCTGGGACTTGTGGGCATCTATCCATGACATCATCCAGAAATTTGTCTTTTTTCCCCTATCTGATGATCAGTCTGAAAAACATGTATAACTCCTGGCCACAAAAATCAAATATTTGATCCTCTGTAGCTCTGAGAAGGTGTCTAGGTCACCTCTGCCTGGCGTATTCCATGGCCGTGTCTATTCTGCTGCTCCTCACCACAGAAGGTTCAGGGAACCCTAAGAATTCACTTTGCACATTGTTATGGGAGCACAGGGACCCTCTGAACTAGAACCAACCACCAGGAAATCGATGTAGGAGCCCCTTCTTCCTGGAACTGCTTGTCTTTGATGAATGAATTCCAGGAAAATGTGGTCAGCAGCTCCTTGTTAGGGAACTGTGTGTTAAGTTTCTTTATGGAGCTTTTAGTCAGTTGTTGTTGCTGGTAGGTGCCGTTGTAGTGAATAGGGCCAATAAATACAAGGCCCTCAGAAATAGAACTGCTAGAACTCTTTTCCTTTCTTCTGATTCAGGGTTGATTTTTTTTATATTACATTATGTGAATGAGTCCCAGAAAGTTCACACCAACATTGGGACAATTAATGATAAATTTCCCAATAGAGAGTTTGCAGCATAAGGGTCTTGTATGGAGGGTAGTTTGGCTTAGTAAGAAAATTCAGTTTTGAATCTCTGCTTTCCCTCTCATTAGTGCCCTAACCTCTCTGTGTTTCAATTATCTTATTTGTAATATAAGAATAATTGAACTGTCTCATGGTATTGATAAGAGAACTGGAAGAGATTCTGTAGATAAGGCTCTTGGAACCCTGCCGTGTATGTAATAAATGTCAGTAAAAATGGCAGGCCTTGCATCACGGTGCAAGTCTGTAATCCTAGAGACTTGGGAGACTACATCAGGAGGATCTTAATTTACAGGCAGCCTACACAATTAAAAGAGGCCCCTGTCTCAAGATAAAAAGTAACCAAGGACTAGAGGTGCAGCCAAATGCTAGAGCACTTGCCTACCACACATAATGCCCTGGGTTCAACTACCCAGTACTGAAAAAATGGTAAATATTATTTTGTATATTGAAGAAAGCAAAATATTGACTTATGGAAAGAAGAAATCATTAAACTTATCTTTAAATCCTAATCCCAGCATCAGTTTTCTGTAACTTAAAATACTGTGATTGTCGATATTTCACCTGTTCAATTTTATTTCACCTCATCAGACTTCTGTTTCAGGGTCCCCTGGACTGGCTAATGATGTGGCAGTACTCCTGACCAAAAGATTTTAAAAAGCAACAAAATAGAGAAAGTACCTATTTGAAAGTAGCAAAGAGTTAGTGTACCTTTAAGAAGGTGCTGAAACTTTGGAGGGGAGAGAGTCAGGCACTTGGGCTAGTAAAGTAATTCTTTACCCTGCAGGTCGTGTGTTAATTCAGGGTGTGGAGAGGAGGCAAGCACTTCAGGCTTTGAGTCTGTGAAGGGAACACAGACACTAGCAGAGTATTTGGAGGAGACTTGAGGAACATTAGACACACTGCTAGCTTTCTCCTCGCAACTTGTGTGGGGCAGGTGGCTAGAAACCAAAGTAGAAGTCCCCTAAGCATAGTTAAGCATAGATTGGGAATCATTTCATGAAACAAAGATGAGATTTCTGATGTCACCAGTGAGAAGACTAAAGAATATATTAGGTTCTCTTCTGCACGCCTGTAAATCTATGAACTAGGAAGGCAGAGGCAGGAGAATTGCAAATTCTAGGGCAGAGGCCAACTGTATGACTTAGGGAGACCCTGTCTCAAGATAACAACAACAACAAAAAGAATGAAAGAGAGAAAGGAAAAGAAAGGAAGGAGGGAAGGAAGGAAGGAAGGAAGGAAGGAAGGAAGGAAGGAAGGAAGGGGAAAGAAAGAAAGAAAGAAAGAAAGAAAGAAAGAAAGAAAGAAAGAAAAAGCAAGCAAGCAAGCAAGCACATACAAGGATAGGGTGAATAGCAGTAAATTAAACCTTAAAATGGCTAAAACTCAGTCTTCACTTAGAACTGGCTGTGATTTAGTTAATGTCCCCACTCTGCCTGGAAAGAAAAGAGTAAAAAATAACATTAGGTGGAGTTTACATATTTTTAATAGGCAATCAATCTTTTAAAAATTAATAATACTAAAGTGCAGGACCACAAAACCATAAAATAATAAAAGAAATGAAACATACAATGAAGACAGATTCACACCTACTGGAATTGAGTAACAGACTTTACACTTGCCATAGGGCAAAGGAGGGAAAAAAAATAATAACAGTTAAAACTTTCACTGAAAATGGATTTAATAAAATCGAATCAAATGAAAACTCTAGAATTTAAATATCTAATGCCTGAAATTAAATTAACTGGGTTAAATTGAAAATTTAAAAATGGAACAAGGAATACACCTTCATTTTTATTTGAATGCAGGAAAACTGTGGTACCACATGCGACATAAATGCTGATGTACTGTCTTTTTCCCCCTTGGGTGTCCTTTCTCCCATCCTCTGACTCTCAGGCTCCCATATTAATTCAACAACATTTACAGCACTGAATGTCATGTACAAAAGGCCCACAATGCGTGACTGAAGGTAGAAAGGGTAGTTGAGAATTGAAGCAAAAAGTTTAATAAGGAATGGTCAGTCCCCTCAGAGGACGCTACCTTGTAATGAGGAATGCATGTTTGTGGGGCATCGCCCTGGCACTGGACTGGCTCCGGCCATGAGTGGGAACCAGCCACCACAGATCCGTGGTCTGGTGAGGGGGAGCCAAGAGCCACACAGCCCAGAAAGGAGGCTTACACCCACAGCTGCTCTGAGAAGCCTTGAAAAAGGCAGGCTCAGAGGCTGATGCCCATAGCGGCTCCTTGCTTCTTTCTTCCCAGTGAAGATGCTGACTCCAAGTGCTCTGCACCAACAGGTCTTTATTGTTTCCTTCTCAATCCTGGTAGATGGAATGGACCCAGACTGCTCTGTGTACTGCCCTTATATACTCTCCAGGGGCTAGCCGGGGACCAATCAGAGGCAATCACCCCACACAGGTTTTGGCCAATCAGAGGGGATATGCAAATTTGGTTTTGTAAAAGTAGCCAATCAGGGATGGTTCCCGAACAGTCCAATCAGGAGCTGTTCAGTGGTTTGGAAACAGCCAATCAGTGTCAAGAGGTCTAAGGAAATGGATTGGATGCCAGTGCCATCCTTGGGAGCTTTACAACCCTGAGTTCCCAGATGTAGGGCAAAGGTGATTGCCTGGGGAACTAGCCTCAGACCTCCAAGGGGGCCTAGATAGGCCCTTGGGCAAACTGCCTCTCTAGGCAGTGCCCTACACATGTTAGTGATTCCAGTGAGTAGCTTCTAGTATAAACTCATTAAGTAGTTCTGAGACCTTGGAAAAGTTACTTTTTCTCTGTACCTCAATTTTCTCCTATGTAAGATAAGAGAGAGACTCAGATATCCTTCTTTAAGATTTCTTCCAATTCTGAGATTTAAAGCTAACTGACCCAATAGGATGTAGTCCAGAAATCCCAAATTTAACCTTAGGAGAATCTATTCATGGTTTTCCTAAAGACATTTTCAAACTAGCTGTTATAGTTTAGATCTGGAATGCCCCTCCAAGTCTTGTGTGCCAAAGGCTTGGTCAATAGTCTGTGACACTTTTGGGAGATGGCAGAACTTTTAGGAGGTGAGGCCTAGGAAAAGATCATTTTGGTTATGCCCTTGCCAGGAATATGGGAACCACTGCCTTTTCTGTCTTCTTCCCAGCCTCCATGAGCTGAGCTGCTCTGCCCTGCCATGCACTCCCCGACATAATGCTCTTACTCAGCATAGGCCCACAGCGAGGGGCAAAGTGACTATGGCCTGAAACTGCAGCCAAAATAAATCCTTCCTCTTTTAAAAGTTCACCTCAGGTATTTTGTCACGATATCATAAAGCTGATAACACATTTTAAGTATATAGTATAATTCATAATGTAATATTTATATGTCAAAACTTGTAGCTATCCCTCTGCATCCATGGAGTATCTGTCCCAAATCCCCCACAGAACCCAAAAATCTCTGGATGCTCAAGTCTCGTATATAAAATGGCAGGACATTTGTGTGTAATCCACGTACACCTTCGTGTATACTTTGAATCATCTCTAGATTACCTGTACTGTCTGGTACAACATAAATGCTATGCACTTAATTATACTGTATTATTTTGGGAATGATAAGAAGAAAAGTCTGCACATGTTCAATACTGACATTTTTTTAAAATTGTTGTTGATCTGTGATTGGTTGAATTCACAAATGTGGAACCTGTGGATACAGAAAGGCAACTATGGTTACTTAACAACTACCACAATAAAGATATAGAACATTTGTATTCACAATAAAAGTCCCCTCCTGTCTCTGTGCAGTTAATCCCATCTTCTAGCAACCACTGATCTGATTCGTGTCAGATTATGTCACCACTGACCTGATTTATGATCTGATTTATATCACTTGTTTATCTACTTTCTAAAATGTCCTATAAATGAAATCATTATTGCATGAAGTCTCTTGTGTCTGTTTTTAAATTTTTAATATTATTTTCATATTCACCCCTATTGTTTCATATTACCAATAGTTCATTTGTTTCCTATATTACTGAGTAGTGTTTCATCCTATGACTGTACTATACTTTGTTTACCCATCAGTTGGTGAATAATTATGTTGTCTCCAGTTTGGGGTATGGTGAATAAAACTATTAAGAACATTCATGTATAATTATTTATCTCAACATTTGTCATTCATTTTGGGCAAATATTTAGGAGCAGGTACATAAGATTACTTTATGTTTAGCTTTACAAAAGTCAACCAAACTATTTCCCAAAATGGCTGTACTGTACGTTATTGTATTACTACTAGTAATGTGTGAGTGTTCTAAGTACTCTATATCCTTTCTAACACACTCATACAGTTGTAATTTGTGTTTTCCTGATAACTAATGATGTTAGCCTCTAGGTGTACCACTGTGGCTTCCGATCCCATAAGATTTCAGAAGCTAACCAGGGTGAGACCTGGTTAGTACTTGGATGGGAGACCACCTGAGAACACCAGGTGCTGTAGGCTTAGGAGAAGGACCCAGCAACCAACTTCCAAAAAGCAATCAGCCATTGAAAACCTGATAAATAGCAGAGAAGCACTGATAATAGCATTTCGCCTGTTGTATGTATGGTCACTATGAGTGGAACACCTAACAACAATGATATTAACAATATTTTCATGTACAAATATGCCATACATACATTTTTGATGAAATGCCTGTTAAAATTCTTGGTGCACTGTTTTCACTGTTTTAAATTGTTGCTGTTGTTGTTAGGTTCCGTCCTGTGGCATCAATGTCTGACTCATAGGAATCCGGCATACAACAGGCGGAACAGCATTGTTAATGCTTCTCTGCTATTCACAGGGTTTTAGTGACTGATTATTTTTTGGCAGTCTCCCATCCAAATACCAACCAGGTCCGACCCTGCTTAGCTTCTGAGGTTTGATGGGATCAGTCGCCACAGTGGTACATCTACAGGCATTGTTTTTTTAAAAAAAATATTTTAAATTGATATAATTGTAGATTCACATGCAGTAGTAGTCAAAATTTTTGCAATTTCCTTCAGTAGTAACAGATTACAAACTATAGCAATATGTCATACAACATATTTTCATTGATATAGTCCACCAATCTTAGATTTCTCCAGTCTTATTTGTATTCTCTGAGTGTGTGTGTGTGTGCATGTGTGTGTGTGTGTGCATGTGTACTAAATTCTATACAAATTCATCACTTTGGGTTTGCACATTCACCACCACAGTCAAGGTATTGAGGACTTTCAAATCTGCAAGGGCCTCTTTAGTTGCCCCTTTAGAATTATTCTTGCCTCCCATGCCTACCCCCAACTCCACCCTGTGCCTCTCCCTAACTTTTGGCAATCATTAATCTATTCTTCATTTCTAAAATGCCGTCATTTCAAAAATTATATAAATAGGATCATATAATTTGTAACATTTTTCAATTAGCTTTTCTTTTCACTCAGCATACTCCCTGGAAAGTCATCTAAGTTTTGATGTGCTTCAATAGTTCCTTTTAGTTACTAAATAGTATTCCATGATATTGGTTATACAACAGATAGCTTGACCATTCACCTAAAGGGCTTCTGGCTGAATCAGGTTTTGGCTGTTGTAAATAAGGCTGCTACAAGCTTTGTGTATATGGGGGTACAGGCAGCAGGACCTCATTGCACTTACTTCTCCATCAAGAGACATAAAATGTGGTCCAGCCTGCTAAATCTTCTTCCACCTCCTTAGGCTGCACCAGTAGGGCTGCTGCAGTCCACACACAATGCAACATGCTAAAGACATGCTACAACATTGCTTTTAACTTTCCATCACAATAAAGGCTTTTTTTGACACAAATTTGGGTTGATTTCCCTCCACCCTAGTCTCACATCCTTTGCAAAAATTATCCTTAAAAAGATAATAAATCTCAAAATAAAAGATAAAAATTAAGCTTGATCCCATGGCACATACTTGTAATCCCAGCAACTCAGGAGGTTCAGGCAAAAGGATAGTGAGTTTGAGGCCGGAAGCAGCCTGCACAGCTTTGCAAGACCCTGACTCAAAATAAAAAATAAAAAAAGGGCCCAAGGGTACCGCTCAGTGGTAGATTGCTTGTCTAGTATGTGCAAGGCCCTGGCTTCAACAGTCCTGACTCCGGGTACTGAAAAAAAATTAATTATAAAAGGTAAAGGTAATATTAAAAAATTATTTATGAACTTGGGTTTGGGAAACATTTTTTAGGATGCAAAACACATGTAACATATAACAATATAATTTGGTTTGCAACCAAATTTAAAATTTTTGCTCTTCCAAAATCACCAAACTGGAATATCAATAGACAAGGCACACATTATGAGAAAATGATTGAAATGAATAAAAGTTACAAAAGGACTTGGGTTAGGATATTTAACCACTCTGACACCTTCCAAGACAGAATACAATTTTAATAATGTGCCAAACAAGCGCAGGTGGGTAGAACATGGAAGGAGGACTCAATCATAGCAAGCACCTAGTCCAGATCATCTTTTTCCCCACTGGGCCCAAGATTACACCTCTCCTGGAGAAAGCGCATCTGTCTTGAAAGGAGTGGCTTTTCAGCAAAGCCTGGATTTGCCCCATTAACTTCACTTACGTGACCCGTGGCTCCTGGTCATCTAGGGGTCTATTTTCTCCCATATGCATCCATCTCCTGAGCTAGTGCTCTATGCCTCCTCCCAACCAGAGTGAGCCAGCAAGCAAGCCTGGAGAGAACTTCTCTGAAGCACGTCCATTTTCCATTCCATGGACTCCAGTGTTTTTATTCCTCCAATGTTTTCTCACAGTCCCAGCAGCACACACTTGTCGGTGAAAAGGCAGTGGCCCATGGAGGCAGCCTGCACAGGGACCAGGCTTCTGGGGGTCATTCTTTATTGGAGGCTTCGACTCTCAGGAAACATCAGGTGCTGCCACAGTCTTTACAATTCCTGTGGGACAGTTGTTATCCATATGCAAAAGAATGAAGTTGGGCCTCTTCCTCACACATACTAAAAAATTAACTCAAAATAGAGCATAGATCTAAATATTAAAAATGAAAGTATAAAGACTCTTAGAAAAATACAAAAATAAGTCTTTTATTAAAATTATAGTTATTACTGAACATTAATTATACATAATAATAGATTTCACTATGACACTACCATGCATGTATACATTGTGCTTTGGTAGTATCCACTCTTCCAATTACTCTCTCTTACCTTCCTCTTATTTCCTGTTCCCCCTAGTCCCCTTTCCCTTCCCTAGTACTCCCTCTAACAACTTCCAGGTGATCTTTTCTTCTTCCTTTCTTTTATTTTCATTCTAGATTCCACATACAAGAGAAAAATATATGATACTTGTATTTTTGTATCTGACTTATTTTGCTTAACATGATGAACATCCATTTTCTTATAATGGGCATGATTTCATTATTTTTTGTGGCTGAATAATACTCTATTGTGTATCAATGACATATTTTCCTTCTCTATTCATCTACTGACAAGCATCTAGACTGATTCCATCTGGGTCATTGTGAATAATGCTGTGATAGGCATGAATATGCATGTTATCTCTACTGTATGCTGACTTTGATTACTTCAGGTAGGTACTCAGGTGTGGTATAGCTGGATCATATGGAAAATGCTCCGTACTACAAATAATTTATATTCCCACCAATAGCATGCAAGTGTTCCTTTTCCAAATCCTCACTAGCATTTAGTATATTTTGTTTTCCATTAACAGTCCTTCTGACTGGGGTAAGATGAAATATCAGTGTGGTTTTGATTTATATTTCCTTGCTGGCTAAAGATGTTAAACATTTTTTCATATGTTCATTGGATGATTTCACTTCTTTTGAGAAGCATCTGTTCAGGTTGTTTGATTATATATATATATATATATATTTTTTTTTTTTTAATGGTCCTGACATTTGAACCCAGGGCCTCACATCTGCATGCTTTGCAAGTGCTGGACCACTGAGCTGAACCCTCAGCCCATTTTTTTACTTTTTTGAGACAGAATCTTGCTAAATTATGCAGACTGCCTCTTGTCTTGAATTTGCCATCCTCCTGCCTCTGCCTCCCTAGTAGCTGGGATTACAGGTGTGCACCACTGTGCCCAGCTTATAGGTCAGTTTTAATGCTAATACCATACTGTCTTTGTTACTATGGCTCTGTACTACATTTTGAAATCTGACAGTATGCCTTCAGCATTGCTCTTCTTGCCCGAGACTACTTTGGCTATTCAGAGTTTTTTGTGCTTCCATATGGATGGCAGAATTATTTTCTCTTGTTCTGTGATGAAAGTTATTGGTATTACATTGAATCTGTAGATCACTATCAGTACTTTGGCCATTTTAGCCATTTTAATTCTCTGTATCCATTAACATGGAAATTTTTTCCATCTTCTAGTGTCTTTTTCAATTTTATTTAGTTTTTTAAAGTATTTTTGTTGTGGAGGTCTTTGATTAGGCTTATTCCTACATACATTTTGAAGTTATTGTGAAGGGTATTGTTTGCTAATGTTTTTTTCAACAAGTTCATTATTGATGTAAAGGAAAACAACTTATTTTTGTATGTTGATTTTATAACCTGCTACTTTGTTGAATTTATCAGTTCTAAGAATATTTTGCCTGCAGCCACACCACTGTGGTGGCTGATACCATCAGATCTCAGAAGCTAAGTAGGGTCAGGCATGGTTAGTGCTTGGATGGGAGACTACCTGATACCACCAGGGATCTGTAGGCTTGGGAGAAGAACCTGGCAACCCACTCCCAAAAAACAACCAGCCACTGAAAACCCTATGAATAACATGTTGTTGTTGTTAGGTGCCCTTGAGTCAAGTCCGACTCATAGCAACCCTATGTACAGCAGATCGAAACACTTGCCTATTCTGTGCCAGGCAAACGATCTTATTTATGTTTAAGCCCATTGTTGCAGACACTGTGTCAATCCATCTGGTGGAGGGATTTCCTCTTTTGCGTTGACCTGCCACTCATCCAAACATGATGTCTTTCTCCAGGGATTGGTCTCTCCTGAATACATGTCCAAAATATGTAAGATGCAGTCTAGCCACTGGTTGCACATCTTCTAGGACAGATCTGTTGGTTCTTTTGGCAGTCCATGATATATTCAATAATCATCTCCAGCACCATAATTCCAAAGCATCAGTTCTTCTCCTGTCTCCCTTGTTCAATGTCCAGCTTCCATAACCATACGATGCCTTTGAAAATACCATGGCATGAGTCAGACGCACCTTCGTCTTCAATGTGACATCTTTGCTTTTCAATACTCTAAAGAGATCTTTTGCCACAGCTTTTCCTAGAGCAATGAATAGCATAGAGGCATTAATAATACTGTTTTTTCAGTTGTACATAGGGTCTCTGTGAGTTGGACACCAACTTGACAGCACCTAACAACAAAAAGAAGAGTATTTTGGTGAAGTCTTTGAGATTTTCTAAGTATATATCACATCAACTACAAACAGGGATAATTTGACTTCCTCCTTTTCTAATTTCCTAATTTCCTAATTCCTCCTTTCCTAATTTCATACCTTCTATTTTTCTTTTGTCTAATTTCCCTTGTTAAAACTTCAAATAATATATTGAATAAAAGTGGTGAGAGTGGGCACTTTTGTACTATTCCTGATTTTAGGGGAAATTCTTTTTAGATTTCCCTGATCCAGCGTGACCTTATCCATGGATTTGTCATAGATAGCTTGCATTATGTTGACATGATGCATCTACTCATAATGTATTCAAGGTTTTTATCATGAAGAGATGTTGAATTTTGTCAAGGGTTTCTTTGTATTTATTTGGATCATCATGTGGTTTTAATCCCTGATTCTATTTAGGCACTGTATTACTTTTGTTGTTGTTGTTGTTGTTGTTGTTGTTGTTGTTTTGTTTTTTTGTTATTTCGGTACTGGGGATTGAACCCAGGACCTCACACTTGCATGCTCTGCAAGTGCTGGACCACTGAGCTACACCCTCAGCCCACTTTTTTTACTTTTTGAGACAGGGTCTCCCTAAATTATGCAGACTGCCTCTGATCTTGAACTTGCGATCCTCCTGCATCCACCTCCCCAGGCGCTGGGATTATAGGCATGCACCACCACGCCCGGCTGTATTACATTTATTAATGTGGGTGTGTGGAACCATCCATGTATCCCTGGAGTGAAACCAACTTGATAAGACTGCATATTTTATATGTGTTGTTGAACTCAACTTGCAAATAATTTACTGAGGTTGTTTCATCTATATTCATCAAGAATATTGTTTTGTAGATTGCTTTTATTTTATTTACTTACTCATTTATTTATTTATTTATTTATTTATTTATTTATTTATTTATTTTGTGGTACTGGGGTTTGAATCCAGGGCCTCGCGCTTGCATGCTTTGCAAGTGCTGGACCACTGAGCTGCACCTTCAGCCTATTTTCTTACTTTTTGAGACAGGGTCTCGCTAAATTACACAGACTATCCCTGGTGGTGAACTTTCAATCCCCCTACCTCTGCCTCCCAAGCCACTGGGATTACAGGCATGTGTCACTGTGCCCAGCTAAATTGCTTTTTTATTGTGTCCTTATCAGGTTTTGGTATGAGGATAATACGTGGCTCTTTAGAAAGAGTTATCTGAGGTTTAGTACAGTTGGTGGAGTGCTTGCTCTGGGTGTTCTGAGGGCCTGGATCTCATCCCCAGCACCACAAAAAATGAAAGAAGGACCTAACATCCCACTCTGGATACAATTAGCCATTTAAAACCCTATGAATAGCAGAGAAACACTGCCAGTGCTCGACATAGCACAGTGTTGGGTAGTGTTTTGTTCTATTATACACAGGGTCACTTTGAGTCTGACCCAACTCAATGGCATGTAACAACAACAACAACATAATGAATTTATAATGTTCCTTCCTTTTCTATTTCATGGAATTGCTTGAAGAACATCAGTGTCGATTTTTCTTTAAAAGTCTGGTGGAATTCTCCTATGAGTCTTTTTGGTCCTGAGCTTTTTCTTTGTTGGTAGAATTTTTATTACAGCTTTAATCTCATGGATTGTTATTGGTTTATTCAGAATTTTTATATCATCTTGGTTCAATTGTGGCCATAATACAGCTCTAGAAATTTGTCCACTTCTTCTGGATTTTCCAAATCATTGGCACATAATTATTCAAAATATTCCCTAATAATTATAAATGCAATGATACCTGTCTTAATATCCCCCTTTTCACCTCTAATTTTATTTGCTTGGATATTCTCTTCCTTTCTTTTGGTTAGTTTAGCTAAAGGTTTGTCAATTTGTTTATCTTTTTGAAGAGCCAACTCTTTGCTCATTTGGATTATTCTTGAAGTCTCCATTTATTTATTTCTATTATATTAATTTTTTCTTTCTTTCTAGTACTTTTGAGTGGGGTTTGCTCATTTTTTTCTAAGAACTTGAGGTGCATTATTAACTTATTTATTTTACATCTCTCTATTTTTAAAATGTAGGCACTCATAGCTATAAAATTTCCTCAGAACTACTTCCACTGCAACAAGTTCTTCCATGTTATGTTTCCATTTTTATTTGATTTTATAATTTTTTAAAATTCCACCCTTGATTTCTTCAATAAGCCACCATTTATTCAAAAGCCTATTGTTCAATCTCCATGTGTTTGTATAATTTCTATAATTTCTCTTGCTATTGTTATTATTCTAATTTCATTTCACCTGATAATATACAAGAAATTATTTCAATTTTTTTGCTGGTACTTAATATTTTATTGATGGTTTAAAACATGATCTGTTTTAGAGAAAGTTTACGGGCTGCTAAGAAGAATGTATTTTCTAATGTGTTAGATGGAATATTCTTTAGATACCTGTTAAGTTCACTTAGTCTATAAAGTGATTTAACTTTGATATTACTTTGTTGACTTAAGAGAAAGCTGGATGATCTGTTACTGAGAGTAGTGTATGGAATTTACCCGCTGTAATTTTATTAGAGCCTATCTCTCCCTTTATGACCTGCACTGTTTCCTTTATAAAATGGGTGCTCTGGTGATTGATGCATATATATTTATAACAGTTATATCTTATTGATGGATTGCTCCCTTTGTCAATGTATAGTGATTTCCTCTGTCTCTTCTCATCAATTTTGGCATAAGGTCCTTGTTGTTAGATATGGATGTAGCTACTACTGCTTGCTCTTGTATTGCATTTGCCTGGAGCATCATTTTCCATCTTTTGATTTTCAGTCTCTGTGTTTCTTTGTCAATGAGTTGAGTGTCTTTTACAGGTAGCAAGTTACTGAGTCTTGTTTTTAATCCAGCCAGTCAGTGTCTTTTATTTGGACAATTGAAGTCATTTTCACTCAGAGTTATAATTGGATGGTAGGCACTACTTCCTGTTATTTTGATTCTAGTTGTTATGAACAATCTGTGTTTGTATCTTTCTTCCTTATTCATCTTAGAAGTTTGATGGTCTACTAATTTAATCATGTTTGATTCTTTCCTAAGCCTCATTTGTTTATTTAATCTTCTAGGGAGATTTATTTTTTCCTGTGTTCTTGTGATTTTTTTTATCTTACTTTCTCCTCTGTAAGGTCTGTGTGAGTATCTGTATCTTCCATAAAGTGGTGATGAATGCCTTTAGGTATACTTTTCTTGGAAGGTCTCTGTTTCTCTTTCAATTATGAAGGATAACTTTGCAGGATATAGTGATCTAGGTTGGCAATTATTTTCTTTCATGGCTTGAAATATATCATTACATGCCCTCCTGGCCCTTGGTATTTCTACTGAGAGAACGGCTGTTACTCTGATGGGTTTCTATTTATAAACAACTTGGCACGTCTCTCTTGAAACTTTTCATATCCTTTGTTCTGTATTTTTGGCGATATAACTATACTCTGACATGGAGAGTTTCTTTTCTAGTCATGTCTATTTGGGTTCTGAATCCTTCCTATATCTGAATGGCCATATCATTCCAAACATTTTGAAAATCTTCTGCTACTATATATATATATATATATATATATATATGTATACATATATATATGTATATATGTATATATGTATATATATGTATATATGTGTATATATATATTTACATGTATATGTGTAAATGTTGGTGGAGTAGAGTAATAAGCCATTTGTTATATCTATTATGAGACTATTAAATCACTTTTGCTTATACATTCATCATCGTACATATCTTACAGGACAGTATAAACTAAAGAAGAGAAGAAAAGAAAGCAGCAGGAATTTTAATTAATGTGTAATAAAAATCATATTCAATCATGGGTTATGTTGTCATTGATTTTTTTCTTGTCCCCTATTTTTTCTATGTATTCATATAGTCACTTCACATATTTGAGATTTTCCTCTCCCTCTTTACCTGTCTACATTATTTACCTTTCCTTTCCCTTTCCCCCACCTCTACTCCCACTCACTGATTCCTTTCACCCTTTCTTTCTGATCTGCTTATATTTTCCCTTCTCAGATAGGTATGATTGTTAATTTTTATATATCTAAATATGTATGGGTTGGGGTTTAGCTTAGTTGGTAGAGTGCTGCTCTGCACTTTCCAAGGACCTGAATTCAATCCCCAGCATCACAAAAATGGGAGAAAGCTGTGGCTGTTCACTCCCAGAACAATCCTGGAACAATCAGCCATTGAAAACTCTATGAGGGTCACGGTGAGTCAGACCTGGCTCCATGACACCTAACTAAGGACAAACAAATGTGTATAATAGTTTTTTCTTCCTTTAAGTTAGATTTAGCTCCCACATATGAGAGAGAACATTCGTATTTCTATTTGTGGGACTGGATTATTTCACTTGAATATATATTCTCCAGTTCCATCCATTTTATTAAAAATGACGTACTTTCATTCTTCTTTATTGCTGAGTAATATTCAATTGTGTATATATACCACAATTTTTCAATCCACTCTTCTGTTGATGGGCATCTTTGTTGATTCCATACCCTTGCAAGTGATCCATTAAATATGGAAGTGCAAGTGGCCCTGTGATATGGTGACTTATCTTCCTTTGGTATATTCCCATGAATAGTATAGCTAGGTCATATGGCAGTTCTATTCTTAGTTTTCTACGATACTTCCAGATTCATTTCCAAAGTGGCTAAACTAATTTACAGTCTCATCAATAGGGTACAATTGCCCATTTTTCTCTACATCCTTATCAACATTTGTTATTATTTATTTTGTTAATTTTGGCCATTCTTACTGGAGTGCCATAGAATTTCAGTGTTGCTTTGATTTTCATTTCTCTAATGGCTAGGGATATTGAGCATTTTTTCATGTGTTTATTGGCTATTCATACTTCCTCGTTTGAGAACTATCTGTTCATTTCCACTGCCCAGTTATTTATTGGGTTGTGACTTTGGGGTTTGATTTCTTAAGTTCTTTGTATAAATTAGTCCTCTATCACATACATAGGATGCAAAGATTTTCAGGACACCAATTGCCCAGGAAACCACACCAGGAATCAACAAATGAGATTACCTAAAATCAAAAAGCTTTTGTACAACAAAGGAAAAAATTAACAGAATAAAGGGAGAATCCAAAGAATGATCTATGTTTTATTGAGTAGGCAAAGGCATTTGACTGTGTGGATCATAACAAATTATGGGAATACCAGAGCACGTAACTGTACTCATGAGGAATCTGTACATGGTCAAAGAGGCAGTCATTCAAACAGAACAAGGAAATATTGCTTAGTTTAAAGTCAAGAAACATGTTCATCAGGGTGATGTCCTTTCAGCATACCTCTTTAATTTCTTTGCTAAGCACATAATCTAAGAAGCTAGACTTTATGAAGAAGAACATGGCATCAGGATTAGAGGAAGACTCATTAACAATTGGCGTTACACAGATGACACAACTGCTTGCTGAAAGTGAAGAGGTTTTGAAACATTTACTGATGAAGAACAAAGAACATATCCTTCAGTATGAATTGCAACTCAGTACCAACAAAACAAAAATCCTTACAACTGGGTCAGTAAGCAACTTCTTGATAAATGGAAAAAAGGATTCAAGTGGCCAAGAGTCTGCTTTATGGGTTAGACAATCAACATTTCTGGGAGCAGCAGTCAAGAAATCAAAACATGCATTGCTTGGGGAAAAGCTGTGGCAAAAGACTTCTTTAAAGCATTGAAAAGTAAAGATGTCACATTGAAGACAAAGGTGTGCCTGACTCATGCCATATTTTCAGCCACATCACATGGTTGTGAGTGCCGGATATTGAATAAGGGAGACAGGAGAAGCATTGATGCTTTTGAATTATGGTGCTGGAGGTAAATATTGAACATACTATAGACTGGAAAAAGAATAAACAGATCTGTCCTAGAAGAAGTGCAACGAGAGTGCTCCTTGGAAGCAAGGATGGCTAGACTGCCATCTTACATATTTTGGACATGTAGTCAGGAGGGTCCAATCCCTGGAGAAGGACATCATGTTTGGGAGAGTGACAGGTCAATGAAAAGAAGGAAAATCCTCCACTAGATGTATTGACACAGTGTCTGCAACAGTGGGCTTAAACATAAACCAGATCAAGCAACTGGCACAGAATCAGGAAGTGTTTTATTCTATTGTACATAGAGTTGTTATGAGTCAGACCCAATGTGATGCCACCTAACATCAACAACATTGCCAAAAACAAGCTGGGTACAGAAAAGCTCAACAACCTCCTATACCCTGGGGGTGAAGGGGTTCTTCCAAGTCTAGTTTATTTTATTCTATTAAAAGTCAAGGTAAAATCTCCTGTCATCTCAACCCTCCCTAACAACTTTCTTACTTCATTCACTGCCATCCTCTCTTGCTCACCTCACCTCACTCTTACCTTTTTGAGGTTCTGTGGACACTCCAAACATGTTGCCACATCAAGGCCTTTATATTTCCTGTTCTGTCCATCTACAATTTCTCCTCCAAGACATTTTCATAGCTTGGTTTCTCACTTCTCTCTGAGTTGTATTCATTTGTTGCCTCCCCATCTTTGACCAACCTATGTAAACTAGTAGCTCAACAAACACTCTCTTTAACATCTTTGTTTTTCTCCATGAAACAACTAATCTGTCATATATTTGTGAATTGACCACTGCACACGATTGATGCCTACTTAAGAGCAGAGATCTTGCTTTATTCGTTGTGTTGTCCCTTCCAAGTTCAACAATACTACTAATTTGTTGAATAAATGAACTGCACTTGAGGAAAGGATTCTATTATAACAAAGTGAATAAATAAAAAAATGGAATTAAGAAAGAAAAAAAGGGAGAAAGAAGGGAGAGAAGGAAAGAATGAGTTAATACATAAAAATAAGGTTTCATATATAGAAAAGATTCTTATTATTTGAGGTAACTGTATATGCAATTTAATGTTATTCAAATTTTAAAAATAAAAAATGCACAGAAAATAGTCTAGAAATACAGATATCAAAATGTCATCAGAACATGTATTTTAATATTGTGACTATGGTGAGGAGTTTGGAGGGAGGTGGAATGACATTTTCTCTGTTATTTTTTATTTTTAAAATAAAAAAAGACTTTTATCTGTAAAAAATTTCAAGCAGAAAACAATTCTTAAGGGAAATTAAGTATAAGGAAGATAAAAGATGTGTAGGCTTGTATTTTTTCCATTCTCTGCCTACGCTGACAGCTTAAACAATGGACTAGATTAAAGCAGACATGGTTTCATACACAGAGAAGAGCCTTTCCTTTCCATTCTCATTCCCCATGGCTTTCCAGGCTGCCCTTCAAGACCCATTGAAATACCTGTCACTGTGTAGGGAGTGGAGTCTATCAGTTCCAATTCCAGATGCACATCTTGGACAAATGCAATCAGACACAGCACCTGTTTCATTGTGACCTGAGGCCAAAGGAAGAAGAGCATTCCACCTGTGTCCACCCCACTTCCCAGAGAGTCCATAAACTATCAGGATGGAAAACAATGCCTTTGCATTTGGAAAGTAAAACAGTCTTTAGGTAATAAATGTGCCCAATTCTGCAGGAACAAAGAGGAAAAAAAGCTAATTAAAAATAGAGGGGATCCCACCCACGACACAAACCTCAGGGCGCCTGGATCCCCTCACAATATGGTGTGCCCTGTGGTGGCCTCAGCTTTGTGTCTCACACAGGAGTTGTGGTGGGGGCATGATGAATACACCAGGTTCAACTGCATTCACCTCTGCACAAAGAATGTCAGCTCCTTCATCCCTCACTTCCCTATTAGCTCCACATTTTCACAACCAGCCTATGCCGCTTCCAAATTTAAAGAAATTCTAATACAAAAACTGGAAAAGTAGAAAGGAAAAGGACTGGGCTTTGTAAAAAGAGGATATCTTCTGACTCTGTATCTGGATAATCAAGGTCTTAATGTAAAGTCTCAGAACCTCCGTTATCTTGTCAGCAAAATAGATGGCTGTGCTGAGAGAATAGAGTAATACATCTAAATCAATTTACAAAATAGTATCACTTTATCAAGGCTCTACTGTTCATGCTTGTCTTTTGTGAAGTCAGCTTCTCCGGGCAACCATTTACTTGCCTTTCGGTTTGACTTAATAACAGAAATTACTAAGCACTTTTGTAATTTTCCCAGAACCTGTTATGAGCCAGTACAGATCATCTATGTGAGGGCCGTAGTCAGACAGACTGACAGTCTTATTTGGTGGTGGATTCCCAACTTCTTATCAGAAATTTGGTGATCAGCCCATAGGATAGGAGCACAGTGCAAAATATTTCAACCCTAGAAAGAAAAAGGAATGGAAAGCCTACTGCAAACGGTACAGGACAGTGTACCAGAAAGATCTATTAAGGATCAGAACTAGACTGGGAACCACTCTTATGCTGTGTGACCTTATGGAATCTATTTAACCTCTCTGTCTTTTCTCCTTATAAATTTATGTGTATAATGTAGGTTTTCTATGTCAATCAAATAAACAAATGTAAGTGGGATGCCTGGTATCTCACAATCTGTCAGTGATAGGAGATATTATTATTAAAAGAGTGGAGCTGTAGCTTTTAACCAATACTCTATATCTTAGCTAGTTGCATATGTATGTAACTGAATCTTTTTAGACTGTAGTTATAGCTTTAAACTGAGGGGCTAGGATAAAAGCCTCAAGATAGTTCCATGCTGTAATTTTAAAAGCAACCTAGCTTTTTGAGAAGATGTATAAAGAAAATTGGAGTTTCTGATTCCACTGATGCCTTCTAGAAACACCTCCAGAACTCAACAAGAGACTCAAACACCCAAGGCCAGGTTTTCAGGGTCATTTAGTCTGACCTCAGTTTGATGTTTGTGTTCAAATCTTGCCTTACCAGAGAGTAGCCAAGGGTACTATGTAGATTGTATTTACTCCTGGCATTACCACTATGTCCTATAGATCAGAACTAACCCCTTCATTATTTAAAGGTAGTCCGGCTTCACTTTGTATCTTAATAGGCATGACACTGAAAACAATTTGTTGTATTCTTTTCTTTTTTGCATTTCATAGGTTTTCCTGGGGGTAAGAAAAATAAATCTATTTTATTCAGAAAATTAATCCTAGACTAAATCTTTTTAATTTCTTATCGAGTGTGGAGTAGACCAAAGGACATGAAAGGGTTTCCCTATGTATTCATTTTGTTTCAAATAAAGCTCTTTCATCATTTCTATTTGTTTTAATAATTACCTTAACATCACATAGAACTATATCTGATTTTTTAAAAATCAAAACACAATCTAAATAGAATGAGAGGCTTGTTTATGCAATTTTCTTTTATATAAACTGATTATGTATCATAAATAAAAAATGCAAGAAAATGATGAAAAATAAACTCTGAGATTAGAATCAAGCCTTCCTTATTATTAAATATCCAATGCTTCTCATGCCCCACAGCTCCAGAAAATTCTTTTCCTTGTTTTGTTAATTTTTTTCAATTTTTACAGAAATCATTACCTCTTCTTGAGCCTCTTAGGATATCTTTGCATGAGATTCCAAAAATCAAAAGGAGAGGGAGAAAGAGAACTTCATATAGACACAAGCAGAATTTCTTTCACATTTGCATTCCAATACCATCAATTACAATCTCCTAGGGAGAGTTCAAAGGGCTGAGATTTAGCTCAGTTGGTAAGACACTGCTCTGCAGTCTCTCAGGTCCCGGGGTTCGATTCCTAGCACCGCAATAATGGGAGAAGGACATGGCAATCCACTCCCAAAGCAATCCCGAAACAATCAGCCATTGAAAACTCTATGAGGGTCACTATGAGTCGGACCTGACTTGATAGCACCTAACAAAAACAAGAGAGAGCTCAGCAATCCAAAGTGTAAGCACAGTAAACACTACAGGGTACCTATATGAGTGCACAGAGACACACACACACACCACAACACAGAGCCTCATTCAAGGGAGTTCAATGAATGGGGGAATATGTTAAGATGTACCAGATAAACTTTTAAACACTATTCGTGCTTGATATATTCTCTTGGAGCAAGAATTTGGGTCTAACCTCCCTAAGTCTAAAAATGTTTGTGGACCTATAGAACATGCTTTTGGCACATAAAATCAAGACCTGCTTTGGTTTGTGACATTTGAATTGCAATTCTTCAGAATAATACTAGCTAACATTTTCTCTGTTCAAAATCACGTATGTTATCCCAATGACTCAGGAAGCTGAAGAAAAAGGATTTCAAATTCAAAGGATAGCCTGCACAACTTAGCAACAACCTGTCTCAAAATAAAAAATAAAGAAGGGGCTAGGAGTGCAGTTCAGTGGTAGAGCACTTGCCTAGCTTGCATCCCACCTTGGATTCTACCCCTTAGTATAAAACAAATAGAAAAATTAAAAACCCATGAAAGACTCTTCTAAATGCTTCAAATTGATTAACTCACTTAATCCACTTAGCAATTCCATGATTAAAAACATCATTCCTACAGTTTTTTACAGTTTTATTAGGAAGTGTTTAATCGTGAGTGATTTTTTAATAGTTTCCTTCAATAGTAATAAAGCAGACACGGTAAAAGAGAAAAAGAAAAGAAAAAGAAAAGAAAGGGATAGAGAAGGGCAGAAGAACAGAGGAGAGAAGAAAGGAGAGAAGAGAAGAGAAAAGAAGGGAAGAGAAGAGAAGAGAGAATAAAGAGGTGAAAATACCTAAACAGAGGGGAAAAGCCATTTTGTACCCGACTTCAAATCCAAGGAAAAAAACAGTACGATATTGATAGAAGCTCTGTTGCCAGATATCATAAACTCTGATTCTAGATAAATTGAAAACATTTATGGAATGGCCTTTTTATGTGAGCCTAGTATTTTTCTGGGCTGGGATTTAGCTCAGTTGCTAGAGTGCTGCGCTGCAGTCTCTGAGGTCCCGTGTACAATTCCCAGCACTGCAAAAATGGGAGAAGGACCTGGCAATCCATTCCCAAGGCAATCCCGAAACAGTCAGCCATTGAAAACCCTATGAGGGTTGCTATGATTCGGATACCGACTCAACAGCACCTAAGAAGAGTATTTTTCTAAGTGTACAGAAACATTGGAGGGGATAGTAAAATTATGTGTAGCCTTAAAATAAGAAAATTATATAAGTAATTCTTTATACTGGCAGGTTAAAATTGTAGTCTGTGGTCCAATAGTCTTTTATATCTTGTATTTTATATTTCATCAATCCAGTATTTCAAAGCCTGGTTCCCTCTATAATTCTTTTTTGAGACAGGGTCTCACTATGTTGCACAATTTGGTCTTAAACTCTTGATCCTCTTGCCTCAGCCTCCCAAATAATGTGATTATAGGAATGGGCCACTGTAATGGGCCATTGAGGGCTAGTACCCCTTAATGATTTAAAGTACAATACCAAATTTTGGGAGGGGGATTTTTTATATGTCTGCCTTTCTTCTGTCATTAGAATTCTATTTTATACAAAGTCTAGGTGTAAATAAGCTCAATAGTATTTTGGAAAGTATATTTTATTGCAATGGATTTAAAACAATCTAAAATGATTCTATTAGGAGTTCAAAATATTAATAATATCTCTGTAGGATAAATATATCAGGGTTTAAAACCCACAAAAAAACTTGATTCAGTTTCAGATCTGGGTTCAATATGTTAAAATTTGGAAAATTTGGGTTTGGATCAGGTTCAGGTTTTAAATTTTAATTCTGTGGGTGGATAGACAATTTTCTTTCAACTTTTTCAAAGTTTAAATAGCTAATTATAAAGAAAAATAAAATCTGAACCCAACTCCAATTTTTCACTCAGTTCAGGTTTAAGTTCAGGAAAAAAAAAATTTAAATGCTTTAACTGGAATGAGCTCAGGGTTTGAGTTTAGTTTGAAACCCTGCTGTCTACACACAGGATGTAAGCCAGCACCTGAACCCAAGTCTTCACAGGTTTGAAGCCCTGAAATACACAATAATACCATAAAATGCAAAGACTTGACTTCCTGATTTCAGTAACAGTGTGAGTAAGCAGGTTTTGCAGGAGCCTGCAGTTGTATCTTTCAAGAAGACAAAATAGTTCTCAGGAAACACAGTTTTTAGCCAGATTTCCTTTTTGTTTACTGCCATTCCACTTCTCTCCAACTTACTAGAAAGCAAACTGACCTTTCTCAAGGGTACTGAAAAGGAGGCTAAGAGGAGGCGGATAAAATCTGAATTTAATTTGTTCTCCAATTGAAAGTGACTTTGCTGTAATCTGACATCATGTTCTTGGTATCTGCACAGTTTTCTCCTCATATATTTACCAAGTCCTCCCTAACATACACTTTGGAAGCCTTTTGCAAGGGATCTGCACTGGTTACGAGTATACTTAGGGGAGAGGATCATAAATTGCTATGCTCTTTGGGTATTTTCAAACATCACTGACAGGACTAGAAATTTGTACAAGCTTTTTAAAAATAATTTATAGATTGCCTTTAAATTTTACACAAACTAGGATTCAACAAGTTCATTTCTAGATATTTATTGTAATGAATTAATCATGGATGCACATAAGAATTTATCTTTGCAACATTATTTAAGGATAAGCTTTAATGAAAATGAAGTTATCCAGCATTAGTAGTTTGGTTAAGTAAACCATGGAATATATTGGTATAATGCGATCTCTACTCATCTTCAGACCTTATGCTGTATAAAAATATTTAATGAATTAGAAAGATGTTGATTATAAAGAGATAAAGAGATAAAGAGTTAGGTCCCAAACTATCATGTTAAATACAATTCCATTTAGATAGAGAAAGGGGATGATTAATTTGGGTAGTAAAATCGCTCATGACTGTTACATTA
>VMDO01022027.1:0-34274 GCA_007922755.1 Pedetes capensis
CAAGTAAATGATAGAGAAGACTTAGATGGGGAGCGGGGGGTGGGGGTGGGGAAGCATACAAGAGGGTAAGGGGGCACCTATATGAAAAATGTATATCAAAATGCATATATGGAAATGCCATAATGAAAAGCATGTCAGAATGAATCACATTAAGGTGTACCTTAAAATTTTCCAATAAATAAACAAATATATATATATATATAAAATATACTCTCCTCTTCCTTTTCTCTAATCCCCCTAGCTCCTCCTCATTGTCTGTGACATTTTATATGACATCAGCATGAAAATAGATTAAATCTAAGTTCTCACAATCTCTTCAAGATAAATATTTTCATTAAGTTACAAATGTTAGTGACTTTCTCCAAAAGCATTTATTTTTTGCTTTTCAGTATAAGAAAACAACTGAATAATTATCAGATGCTTAAGTTCATAATTTTAAATTTTTTAATTCTTTTCTTAAAATTACCCCAAAACTTAAATTCCTAAAAACTGTTTTCACTTAAGCATAAGGTTAATAACAAACTACAAAAACTTACTCATATGGTATAAAGTCTATAGTAAGAATATTGAAAGACCATTCCATAATAGATAAATGTGAGAAAATTGTAGAACTATCATAAAAACAGTTCTAACATTCCTTTCTGATGACATCTATGAACATGTTCTTCATCACTGTCAAAATGGAACGTTATGAAACCAAAAGAGTATATTTAAGAAATGTAAACCTGATAGGGTTACTCTGCCATTCTAGCATTGGTAAACCTTATAAGGTTAGCAAAACCACTTAAGGAATAAACAGTCTTTATTTTTGTAAGCACAAATAAATTTAAAACTAAAGTTCACAGCCAACAGAGTAGGCAGAAAAGATAGGGGGACGAAGAAGCAATTTAGGAAATAAGTCTATCTGATTAGTAAATCTTTACTTGTCATTATTTAATTAAATATCACATTTAGCTCTAAAACTTGATTACTATAAAAATAATAGTTAACACAATGCCGTCCTAAACATACACTTATATAATAGATATAAAAGCAAAGAATTCTTGACTTTACCAAAATGATTCACCAAAGGCATATATATTTAACATAATTAGAAGATGAACCATTTGCTTCATTAACATAGAGACAAAACAGCATGGTAGCGAAACATTAAAGCTCTAAAACCACATAGGCCATTTACTAGCTGTAAAATCTTAAGGAAATTACTTAAATCATCTATACCTCAGAGTCCCAGATTCTCTATTGAACATAATAATGGCATTAAGCCTCCCAAGGTGAGTTTGAATATTAAATTTTAAAAACCATGTTAAAAAAAAAAAAAACATGTAAAAGTCAAGAGACCACAGGTTACTCCAATAGTCTAGGCAAGAAGAAATGGTAGCTTGGACTAAAAAGATAGTACAAATAGTCAAAGTTACCAGACTGGTTATATATTGATAGGGAAATACCATGGGTGAGTGTCTACAGACAGAAGAGAAGCACTCTGAGTAGTTGAGGATTATATTTATTCATGAGATTTCAGAAGAGAAGAGGGAGAGAGAGAGAGATCAGAGAAGAGGGAGAGAGAGAGATCAGAGAAGAGGCAGTGAAGTCACTCAGGCTGCTGAGAACAGGGGAAAGGGGAAGGGCTGCACCCTGGCCCACAAAGTAGGGGGTTTGCCAATTTTATATTGCAGGCGAGTTCTTTGGCTGAGGCTTAGGCAGGAAAAGATGTTTTTTTCTCCTTGGAGGAAATGGAGAGAAGGGGAAGGATGGAGTGAGACTGGGAGCTTGGAATCTCAGGAAAGATCATCTTGTCGGTGCCGGCTTGTTTTTCCATATTTGGTTGTTGTATGGTCTTCATTATCTCAGGACTGTGGAGTTAGATCAGAGGAGTGGCCCTTTGTCCCCTCACATATGTTAAAGGTAAGTAGTCAGGAACTGCTACTGAATATAGAGTATTAAAAAAGAGAAAGAAAAATAATTATTGCTGAGCTTTTACCTGCCAAACTTAGTGAATGGTAGTGTTATTTGCCAACATGTCACAGTTACTACTAATCTCTTGGATATCAGACATCTCAAAAGCATCACAGCTAAAACAAAGTTACTGATTTTCCTCAAAACCTTTGTTCCTCTTCTAGTCATCCCCATCACTATCACATAGCCCTTTTCTATTTCGTTTTAGCACCTGTCCCTATCTTAATCAGTTTTTTGCTTTATTTACATACTGTCCACTATAGTGTAGGCTCCCAATACTAACTTATCCACTGCTACATCCCTGAATCCTATACAGTAGGCACTCAAAAAAATTTCTTCAATAGATGAATAAATGAGTGAAATAATCTATCTATGGTCTCTTTTGTAGACTGTCCTCTTCAGCCTCACCAGTTAACATAGGAGTTACTCCAATTCTAGGGCCTTTTTTCTTCTCACTCCCTCTCACAAGGCATTCTTACCCATCACTTCAATTATCATATATTTGCCCATTTTTTGAAGATTATTATCTTCAATCTAGAGTTCTTTGAGATCCAACATAACATATATTTCTCAATATTTCAACTTGGATAACTCAAAGATATCTTGAACTTGGCAAGAGTTAATTAATGCATTTTATCACCAAATCTGCCCCCTTCTAACATTCTGTATCTAAAAATATTCTCATGCATCCAGATAGACAAAACAGAAACCTTTTTATCATCCTTTTAATCTTTTTTTTTTTTTTTTTTTTCAGTACTCAGGAGATTGAACCCAGGGTCTCATAGATGCTAGACAAGTGCTCTACCACCCGCAATACCCCCTTTTTGAGATAGGGTCTTACTAAATTTTAAGATTGTCTCTGGCCTCAAACTTGCAATCCTTCCGCTGGATTACAGCCATGCATCATTGCATCTGGCCTTTTCATCATCCTTGTCACAGACTTCTCCCCTACCCTTTGGGAATCAATCTACTTCACCAAGTACTGTTAATTTTACCTGTAATTGTGATTCTACTCCTTTCTATTTCCAAAAAATTTTTGCCAACACTTTGTTGTTGTTGTTGTTAGGTGCCGTCGAGTCGGTATCCGACTCATAGCGACCCTCGTAGGGTTTTCAATGGCTGTGTGCTTCGGGATTGCCTTGGGAGTGGATTGCCAGGCCCTTCTCCCATTTTATGTGGTGCTGGGAATTGAACTCGGGTCCTCAGAGACTGCAGTGCAGCGCTCTACCCACTGAGCTAAATCCCAGCCCGCCAACACTTTAGTCCACTGTTTTAAGTTTAATTATCTCAACAGACTCCTAATAGTCTCCCTGTATACACTGATACCTTTACAATGTATTGTCTATATTTCACCTACAATAGTCTTTTCAAAAAGAAAACCTTAATATTTATCACATAGTAACTTTTCAATAGCTTCCCTTATCTTTTAGGAAGAACAAAACATCACTCTCTAAGCCCTTGCTAGTCTAGCCCATGCATAACTTCCCGATATAATCTCATACCACCCTTCCTTTCATTTTTCTGTGGCACAAACTTGTTGATCTTCTTTAAGTTCCTAAGCATACCATTACTCTCCTGCAATAGAAACTTGCTTTTGTTAAAGAATCTCACAGAACTCATCTTCATAGCACTTACTCTAGTTTGTAAATATGCATTTATTTTATTGATGTATATGCCATCACAAGTGTCATGAGCTCAGAGATTATGTCGCTCTTTGTTTAATACTGTATCTCCAACATCCACAAAAATTTAAGAATTTTGACTTCTATGTTTGCTCTCTGGGTTTATGTACCTTACAAGTTACCTGGTGGTAGTACAGTAAACTGGCAAAATTGGAGTCAAGGAGATTTGTGTTCAAGTCCTGGCTGCTATGTAACCTTAGGAAAGTGACTTTACCTCTTAAAGCTTGAAATACCACAAAGGATTTATGACAACTAAGTGATACAATGGGAAAAGGGCCACTCCCAAGGAAATCCCGAAACAGTCAGCCATTGAAAACCCTATGAGGGTCGCTATGAGTTGGATACCGACTTGACGGCACCTAACAACAACAAGTGATACAAATGCCCATAATATGCTTATTAGCATGGTTTGTGAAACAGAGAAAGAGTTCAATATATGTAAACTATTGTTATTAGCTATTTTTCTTTCATTCAAATGACCAGATGCCACTTAAGTATATTAGTGAAAGTACTTACTTTCATCCCTTTTCCTAATTATATTTATACCCTCAATTATATAAAGCTATAAATACACTTTCATAAGATTTGAAATTTTTAAAAACTGTATCCAACATTTAATACCACAAATCTTCATTCTAAATAAATCATAGCATAATTAATATATTAGTTATCTCTTTTTGTGTAAAAAAAATCACCCCAAAACTAAGATGCTTAAAATAACAAACACTTTTTTAGCTCACAGTTTCTATGGGTCAAGAATGTGAAAGTGGTGTAGTTAAGTGTTTCTGGCTCAAATTTTCTCATGGGGTTGTAGCCAGGCTGTCAGCCAGGGCTGCAGTCATCCCAAGACTGGACTTTGGCTGAAAAATCTGCCCCTGAGTTCACTCACACGGATACTGGGAGGCTTTAAGTCTTCACAAATTTTTACCAAGATCCAACATAAGCAAATGACAAAAATGTCTCCATCAAAATTCAAAAGACCCCAAATCACCAAAGCAATCTTGAGCAGAAAGAATAATCCAAGAAGTATAACAATAGCTGATTTCAAATTATACTACAGAGCTATAGCAACAAAGCCAACACAGTACTGGCACAAGAACAAACATGTACACCAAGAGAATACCATAGAGGACCCCAAAATAAACCCATGCAGCTACAGCCAACTGATGTTACCAAAGGTGCTAAAAACATACATTGGAGAAAAGACAGCCTCTTCAATGAATGGTGCTGGAAAAAGCAGATACCCACATATAGAAGAATGAAATTAGATCCTTATCTCTATTCTGTACAAAAATCGATTCAAAATGGAACAAAAACCTGATTTTTTGAAACTCCTAGAGGGAAACATGGAAAACACTTAAAGATATCAGCATGGTCAAGGAGTTTCTAAAAAGGATGTTAGTAGCCAAGGAAACAATAGCAAGAACTGAAAAATTGGATTGTATAAAATTAAAAAGTGTCTGCACAGTAAAGGCAACAATTAACAGAGTGAAGGGACAGCCTACAGAACAGTAAAAAAAATCTTTGCCATGTACACAACAGACTACCAATATCTAGAATATATAAAAAATTCATAAAATTAAACACCATAAAATGGAGAAATGGACAGTTTTCAAAAAAAATATAAATGGCCAATAATCATATGAGAAAAATGCTCAACATCCTTAGCCATCAGGGAATACAAATAAAAACTACATTGAGATTCTATCTCAGCCCAGTTAAAACGGCTATCATCAAGAAAACAACAACAAATGCTGATGAGGATGCAGGGAGAAAGGAACTCTCACACTCTGCTGGTGGGAATGTAAATTATACAGTCACTATAAAAGTCAGTATGGAAGTTCCTCAAAAACTAAAAATAGAGCTACAGTATTACCTGGCTATCCCACTCCTGGGTATATACCCAAAGGAATATAAGTCAACATACCATAGAGATACCTGTTCATTATGTTCACTGCTGCGCTACTCACAATAGCCACGATATGGAATCAACCTAGGTGTCCATCACCAGATGAATGGATAAAGAAAGTATGATATATAATAATGGAGTTCTACTCAGCTGTAAAGAATGAAATTATGTCATTTGCAAGAAAATGGATGGAACTAGCCACCATCATGTTAAGCAAAATAAGTTGAATGCAAAAAGATAAATAACAAATGTTTTCTCTCATGTGAACACTAAATTTTAATATACATTAAATATTTTAATGTATTTCATGAAAGTAGAAGGGAGATTATTTGGGGGAAGAAAGGGCACTAAAGAGAGGAGGAGGAGCAATAAGAAGATTTGATGGAGGGAAAGAAAGACAAATAGCATGTTTTCTCTCATATGCAGAATCTAGACATAATGCACACATTATTGTTAGGTGCTGTCAGGTTGGGTCCAAATCATAGCAACCCTATGTACAACAGAAAGAAACACTTCCTGACACTGTGCCATACCCAGTACTGTCAGTGCTTCTATGGTATTTATAGGGTTCTCAATGGCTGATTTCAGGATTGTTTTGGGAGAGGGCTGCCAAGTCCTTCTCCCATTGTTATGGTGCTGGGGACCAAACTCAGGGCCTCAGGGATCCAAAAGCAGCATTCTACCAACTGAGCTAAACCTAAGTCCTGTATATATACACACAAATATGTATGTGTGTGTGTATATATATATATTTTACACACACACACAACACATGCAAACTGAAAGGGGACCATTTGTGGGAAGGGAATCAGCAAGAGATGGGGGGACATGGGAGGGTAATGAGGGGCTGAACATGATCAAGGTACAATGATATACATGTATGAAAATGTCATGAAACCTATTAATGTATATACTAACTTAAAATTTTACTAATAAAACTCTCCATAACTTGTAAAATTGCTGTGAAAAAACACCATTCATTATGCTATTCAATTCTTCTCCTGACAAAATGGTATGTGTCTTTATTTAAACAAAGATGTTATTTTTTACTGGATTTCTTTTTCACTTGATCTAGATGTTGGTACAGATAGAGTTTTTTTCCAAAACTAATCTCACCCAGACTTCGTTAGATTTTTCTCCTCTTCTTGCCCCATTCTCAGCTCCTGTATCATGTGGCTCTTTTTATCACTATTTTGATAATCCTGTGTTGGGGATTTTTAAAATAATATTTCCCAGCTAGGGTCCCTCATGACAGCTTGAGGGGCTGACCCCTAGTTGACCCCAGGGCTCATCTCACTCACTCAAAACAGCCCCTCCCATCGAGTAAGCAAAGATGGCCCCCAGCCAGCTTGACCAGCCTCAACCACCATAATTTTGATTGGCTCCCCTCACCACCTTGCAGGTAATAACTGTCTCCACTTGGCAGTTATGTCCGTTTGCCCCCTGTACCTGCCAGCTGTGTGTCTCGATTGGCTGAACCCCACCATGTGACCCCTCCAGGACCCTATAAAAGCAGGGCTCCTGGACCCCTATCCATCCCTGTAGCACCACCGATCCTTACCTCTCTGACCATCTTCTGAACCTCATCACCTGGACCAGCGCTCCCTACTCCAGCAAGACCATCTAGCAAGCTGGCGAGATCAAGCCCAGGGGCCCCAAAGAGCCGAAGGCATCTAGCAAGCCACGAAGAGCCTCCCAACTCCTCCCATCCTTGGGAAGGAGGTGGGTAAAGAAGGCGAGCCATGAGAGTCAAGACCATCGGACCTCAACTGAACACCAGCGGCTGTGGCTGTGCCTTCAAGGCTGAGCTGTACCAGCACTTAGCCTGCAGCATTCCATGCTGCAGGCATAGAGCCAGCACTTAAAGGGATAGAGCCTTGCTCTATAGGGGCTGCTTGCTCCTTGCTCTCCATAAGGGGAGCACCCAATAAACCTTCCCTGTCCTTTTCCAACCATCTGAAGGTCTCCCGAGGTCCTTCTTTCCTGACACCGGCCACGTTTTATGTTGAGGGTTTGGCCCTAACTTTAGCCGGGCTAGAGCTAAAACCCCGACAATCCTGTTATATTATTTCCTAACATTTATATATAAATATTAATTTGGAATTAAGCTGAGTATAAATAAGTCAATATCTCATTTTATAAGATAATCTACAATATCAAAATGTATTTACTTATAACCATAAAGTGGTAGAGATGGTGCTTAGAATGCACAAAAGCCTGAGTTCAATACCTGGCAAAAAAGAAAAAATTAAAAACTGGGCATGGTGGCACACTCTTGTAATCCCAGCACTCAGGAAGCTGAAACATGATGATCACAAATTGGAGGCCAGCCTGGGCTACAAAGTGATACCCCTTTTTCACAAAAATTAATTAATATAATACTGTCTCTTATTTTTTATTGGAAATTTTTAATGTACAACTTAATGTGTTTCATTTTGACATCCACTTCATTGTGACATTTCCATATATGTGTTTCATTGTACATTGCACAGATAAGTTCCCCCTTATGCTCGTGTGCACTTCCTTCCCCTGTCCCCCCCCACCACCACCAAAGGCTTCTCTTCCACTTGCATGTCTTTTGTGGGAATATTTTTCTATATATCCTTAGATCCCGATTATTTTTAAGGTGGAAACTTTTTCTGTAGTAATCTATCTTTTTACGTTGTCAGTAATATTACATGAATTTTCTAGCCCATTTGTATTATTACCATTCTTTGGTATTATTGGTATTCTTATAATTATTTCCCGGAACTATTAAAGTTGGGGTGTTTACTTTGAGGTCGCCCTCTCTCTCACGCCTCACTTCTTGCTTCCCCTCTCCCTTCTTTCTTCTCCCATCATTTCTTCCTTTGCTAGATCCCTCCCTCCTTCTTTCTGCTCCCTAAATTGTCCCTTCTCTGCTAAATTGACTTTAGCTTTATATTATGTTCTGATTTCTGTATAGGATTTTTTCCTTCTTTTAATTTAGATTCAGCTCCCACATATGAGTGAGAACATGTGGTATTTCTCTTTTGGGGCTTGTGTTTTTCACGTAAAATAATTTTCTCTGATTCCATCTATTTTACTGCAAATGACACTATTTCGTTTCTTTACTGCTACATATGTGTATATGTACCATAGTTTTTTTAATCCATTCTTCTGTTGATGAGCACTTTGGTTACTCTCCCTTATTTTTAATACTATGTTCCTCATTTGGTGGTGGTTGTTGTTTTGTTGTTGTTTTTTGCAGTACTGTGTGGCTGAACTCAGGTCCTCACACATGCTACACAAGTGCTCTACCATGGAACAGCACTCCAAGCCCTTTTTAATTATTTATTTATTTTGAGACAAGGTCTCACTAAGTTGTGCAGGCTGCCTCTAACCTTGAACTCACAATTCTCCTGCCTCAGCCTCCTAAGTCTCTGGAATTATAGGTGTGCACCACAGCACCTGGCTCTTGTTTGGGATTTTTCTGATTTTTTCATAACTAGATTCAAGTTATATATTCCTGGTTGGAATACTAATATTGCTCAGAGATCACACTTGGAGATACACAATGACCATCTGCTCATTACTCTTGTGTTAATTCTGATCACCTTATCAAAATGTTCTCCAACTTCTCTACACAGTACAATTTTTGCATTGCAATCAATAAGCAATCTGTATGGGAACACTTTAAAATCAGGCATATATCTTCCTCCTAATCAGAAGTTTCTCATGGGACTGTAAACTAATACAGCCATTATGGAAATCAGTATGGAGGTTCCTCAGAAAACTAAAAATAGAACTACCATATGATCCAGCTATACCACTCCTGGGTATAAACCCAAAGGAATCTAAGTCATCATACCAAAGACATACCTACCTGCACTTCCATGAAGCACTTCCATGCAGCACTGTTCACAATTTCAAGGATATGGAATCAGCCCAAATGTCCATCAACAGATGAATGGGTTTTTAAAAAGCTATATATATATATATGTTGTTGTTGTTGTTGTTAGGTGCCGTCGAGTCGGTATACGACTCATAGCGACCCTCATAGGGTTTTCAATGGCTGACTCTTTCGGGATTGCCTCGGGAGTGGATTGCCAGGTCCTTCTCCCATTTCTGCGGTGCTGGGAGTTGAACCCGGGACCTCAGAGACTGCAGCGCAGCGCTCTACCAACTGAGCTAAATCCCAGCACCATATATATATATATATATATATATATATATATATATATATATATATATATATTATTCAACCACAAAGAATGAAATAGTATCATTTGCAGGAAAATGGATGAAACTGAAAATCATCATTTTAAGTGAAATAAGACAGACTCAAAAAAATACTGCATGTTTTCACTCATATGTGGAAGCTAAATCTACCATAAAATGAAAAGTGTATATATATACACATACACACACACATATACATACATACATGCATACACACACACACACACACACACACACACACACATATATGTATATATACACACATTTGTATGCATCCAATTGGAAATACAAAGAGACTTATCTGGAGGTGGAGAGGATTAGGAGAAGGGAAAAGGAGAGCAACATAGGGGGTAACGAGGGAGAGAATAAGTGCAAAGTACATGATGCAATTGTATGAAAATCCCATAATGAAATTCATTACACTGTATGCAAATTAAATAAGCAAAATAAAACATATTAATCTGTTTTTAAAAGTTCCCCATGGAATTAATATCCACTTGGGATTCTTGTATGATCCAAACTGTACTGAGATGGTTCCAAAATTTCAATCTTTTTAAATAATTCATTTAAAATTTATTTTAACTATTGTTTAATAAGTCTATACTGAGAAGTCTAATGATATTTGTATTTGAATTACATAAACTTTAGCTTTCATATAACCAAATATTAAAATAGATATCATTAATTTTAATCACTTTACCTCACAAGTCTTGTATGAGTTAAATTTTCTAATAACCATTTGATATCAGTACTGCCATCTTTGAGATAAAATGTAAAATTCAATTTTGGGCATGTAAAATTCCATTTTGGCATTTAAATATCCCCCAAATGTCATGTGTCTGAATGCTGGGTCCCAGCTGATGGCACAGTCCTGGGAGGTTATGGTGGGATCTAGGTTGGTATAAATGAGTCACTGGGAGTGGGCCTTTAGATCTTTTTACACAGACTGCTAAAAGCTCTCTCTCTCTCTGCCTCCTGATCACCATGCCATGAGGTTGTCTACCATGGACCCAGGTGCCTGGCCAGATGCCTGCCCCATCACTGCATGTATGGACTGAATCCTCTAACCATAACCTGGCCTAATTATTTTACTCGCATAAGATTGTTTCAGTGGGTTTTTTGCTACAGTGACAACAGATGACTAACACAACATAGATGTCACAAAATCCTAAAAGAAGATAATGAAAATAATTGGAACTTTTATCATAACCAAAAAATATTATTTGCTCATCAGTAGAATTTATCTGTCAACTATTTGCTTTTGTACATTAGCCAGAATAAAAAGGCAAAGTATCCTAACACAGTTGCAGAGCATATATTTCTATTCCTACTATTTTGAAAGACAATTTGACAATTGCTTAGATAAATTTGTGCAAGATGTAAGTTAACAATTACAAGAAAACTGGAAACAGCCTAAACCTTTATTAAGAGAAAGCAAGTCAATAAATAATGTTTTATTAGAACAATGGTCTACCATGAAGATTTTACAAAAAGCAAGATGGTTTACTAAAGATTAAATATAGTATGTGTTAAGTGTCAAAATATTGTGGCACTGTATTATAAAATCTATATATGTAAAAAAGAAATGATATACTATATATGTTAGTTTATACACACAAACATACTCTTACATATATTTGCACAGACAGAAAATTTCTGGAAGGAAACACAAGAAACTGTTAACAATGTTCACTGCTGGAGACAACAGGGGTCAGGAACTTTTATTTTCCATGTTATATCTTAATCTATTTGAATCACTAACTATGAGCATCAATTGTTTATAATTCTGAAAATTTTGTGACAATTTTTTATTTTATATTTTATTTTATTTTATTTTATTTATTTTTTGTGGTACTGGGGGTTGAACCCAGGGCCTTGGGCATGCATGCTTTGCTAGTGCTGTATCACTGAGCTGCACCCCTAGCCCAGTTTTTTACTTTTTTGAAGCAGAGTCTCACTAACTTATGCAGACTGTCTCTGGTCTCAAACTTTCAATCCTCCTGCCTCTGCCTCCCAAATCACTGGGATCACAGGTGTGTGCCACCACACCCGGCTCAGTGTGACTTTTTTTTTTTTAATGTCAGAGGAAAACTAGCTGTGACAAATGAAAGTGAAATAAAAAGAATTATCATCTGCTAGGAACAGCATGGGAGAAGGACCCAGCAACCTACTCCCAAAAACCAATTTTCCACTGAAAACCCTATGAATAGCAGAGAAGCACTGACAATAGTGTTTCACCTGTTGTACGTAGGGTTGCTATGAGCCAGACACCAACTTGACAGCACCTAACAACAACAACAGGAATAGCATAAAACTGTTGTTTTCAGGTTCATTCTATCATCTCATCCGGAAAGAGAAATTTGGCGATCGATATTTGCATATACACAACAGACACTTAGCTAGTGTTTTTCCACATCTTTCTGTTAACTACCAATGGCACAAAATTTCCACATGACTGACTAGAACAAAAGGTACCTGTGGCCTCTGACTCTAAAACAAAAAGAGAAAAAGCACCTATCACATGCAAAAAGTAAAACTCATGCTAAAGAAGACAAGTGAATCTATATCATCACAAAATCTGATATCCAAGTAAATTTCTAAATGAATGATGCAAGGAGTCAATATTCCAGTGACTAAAAAATTAATGCAATTCTTCAAAGTGTATTAATCCAAACAGAAAATTACTACTCAATTGCATAGTTTGCATTGTTGTTGTTGTTAGGTGCTGTCGAGTCTGACTCATAGAGACCCTCAGAGGGTTTTCAATGGCTGACTGTTTCGGGATTGCCTAGGGAGTGGATTGCCACGTCCTTCTCCCATTTTTGTGGTGCTGGGAATCTAACCTGGGACCTCAGAGACGGCAGCGCAGTGCTCTACCAACTGAGCTAAATCCCAGCCCATAGTTTGCATACTTAACATAATATGATGGTTTCATATCCTGCAACATTACTCACAAAAACTAAACTAAAATTATTAATATCCATATAAGTATCTCCAGCAGTCTCTCTCTACATACTCACATACACACATACACATACAAATTTAATTCTATAAGAGATTACATCCTGGTTTCTAAAACACCTTGACAAATCTCACAATAAGTGACCTCAGTTATCTCTCCTCTGAAATTTTTAATGTTTTAATTAGGCATAATATGTTAATTTTTGAAAGCAATTAAATTTTTAAAGAGACAAAATTCAAAATCACAGCTACCTCAGAAATACTCACTACCGTTCATGTTTTGATATACAAGCAAATATTAACATAGATATGACTTTTAAACAAAAATACACACATAATTTTATAACCTGATTTTTTATTTCATATGCCATGAAGAGTGTTCCATGTATATACACATAACACATACATCTCAGTATTTTAATGAAAACACTCTGAAAAAATCTAAGATATTTTCTCTCCCATAATTCAAATACAGCAAATAATATTTTTTTGGAGCTGGGCCCAGTGGCGCATGCCTGTAATCCCAGCAGCTTGGGAGGCGGAGACAGGAGGATCGCAAATTCGAGACCAGAGGCAGTCTGCGTAATTAGCAAGACCCTGTCTCAAAGAGTAAAAAAAAAAAAAAAAAAAAAAAATGCTGAGGGTGCAGCTCAGTGGTCCAGCAATTGCACAGCATGCAAGTGCGAGGCCCTGGGTTCAACCCCCAGTACCACAAAACAAAACAAAACAAAAATTTTGGTGACAAGGTCCCTCTATGTAGCCTCGAATTTGCAATCCTCCTGGCTTAGCCTCTGGACTGCAGAGATTAAATGCATGTGCCACCACACCTAGCTACAAACAAAATTTTGAAAAAGTGGTTCTTCCATGCTAAAATTAAACTTTGATTCTTTATATATATTTAATTTTTAGTAATCACTCTTATCACCTTAAGATTTATGATTTTCCCAAAGCCGTAGGATTAAAAAGCATCAAAATTATTATTTATATTCAATAACCTTTACTAACATAGCTTTCCAGAATTGATATTCCCATTTACGATTAAGAGTTTTTGTTTTATATTATGTTATATTATATATTGGGCTGGGATTTAGCTCAGTGGGTAGAGCGCTGAACTGCAGTCTCTGAGATCCCGAGTTCGATTCCCAGCACCGCAAAAATGGGAGAAGGACCTGGCAATCCACTCCCAAGGCAATCCCGAAGCACTCAGCCATTGAAAACCCTATGAGGGTCGCTATGAGTCGGATACCAACTTGACGGCACCTAACAGCAACAACAACATGTTATATATTGTTTGGTTTGGTTTTCCCTTCTACAGCCCCAGCCCTTGTTTTTTTGAGACAGAGTTTTACTATGTAGCTCATGCTGACCTTGAATTTGCTATGTAGTCCAGGCTGGCCTCAAACTTTCAAACCTCTGCCTCCACCTCCCAAACACAGGGATTATAGGCAAAGATTAAAGTTCTCGCAGAGAATTTCTGGATATGAGAAAATCATTTCCAGCAGAGGCTTTGTATTATGTATATACTAATTCCCTGAAAGCTATTAAGTTTATATAAAGTATCATAGTTCCAAAATAACTAAAATATCTAACTAATCAAAAAGATTACTATATTTATCTATATAACAGATAACTAAAAGACTAGAGAGGTGATGAGTTTTCAAGGAATGATACTGAAAATTGTGAAGATGAGAAACATTAAAAATCAAAATACTAACAGTTAATTTTCACTGAGCACTCCTCAGGTAACAAACATAACTGTCCTAAGGGCTTTAAAAGTTTTAACTTATATGATCCTCATAACTACCTCATAAAGTGGGTATTATTTTCATCCTCAAATTACAGAAGGAAGATACAAAGGTTAAGTGACTTGCCCAATCTCACTAGCTAGTAAGTGCAGCCAAGATTCCAATAAAGGCAATCTGTCTCCAAGCTGAAGTACATCAAGAAAACAAGATCAGAACACAGACCATAAACAATATGAAGATTTTTTTATTAGTACCAGCTATGGTTTGAACTAAATTTTAGAAGAACAGCTCTGTGAGATCCCCCAACTCTCCACCTCTCTCACCCCCACACCCCTGGCTCCAGCCCCTGAAGTAGTACTAGATAATATATGAGATTCATTCAGGACAATGTATGTAAAGTAATTAGCATAGAGCCTCATCAAGCATTGATAGAGTACCAATACAATCCATGACAATCATCTTGGAAGTTATTTTTAATGAACCATCTAGAAATACAAAGACATACAAAAGAAAATACACCAGCAGACATCAGGGGAAATCTAGAGTGAGCAGGAAAATATACTCTTAAAGAAAACTAATGAAGACCATGTGAAATTTTTGAATTCACATAACATTTATGTTGTTGCTGTTGTTAGGTAGTATGGAGTCAGGTCCAACTCATAGCAACCCCATTTATAACAGATGAAACACTAGCCAACACTGTGCCATGTCAAGCACTATTATCAGTGCTTCTCTGCTATTCATAGGGCTTTCAATAGCTGATTGTTTCTGGAGTGGGCTGGCTGGTCCTTCTCCCAAGCCTACAGCATCTACAGTTTTACTAGGTAGCCTCCCATCTATGTACTAACAAGGCCTGACCCTGCTTGGCTTTTGAGGTCTGGTGAGATTGGACACCAGGGTGATATGGCTGTAGACATTATATTTATAGACACTTTTAAATATTATTTTGTGTGTTAGGTGTCACCATGTCATGGCTGACTCATAGTGACCCTATATACAAAAGAATGAAACACTCTCCAACACGGCTCCAGGCACACAATCTAACTTATGTTTAAGCTCATTATCTATCCAGTTGAGAGTCTTCCTTTTTTTTCATTGACTGCCACTCTCCCACACATGATGTTCTTCTCTGGGACTGGTCCCTCCTGACAACATGTTCAAAATATGTAAGATGCAGTCTAGCCATCCTTGCTTCCAAGCAGTACTCTGATTGCATTTTAATAGTGAGTTTAAAAGATCCATTTGTAATTTTAAAGGTAAAATATTCAGAGACCTCAATTTAGATTTCATATTTGAGGAATGATATAATAACAAATCCAAGAATAGATACTTCTAACCATTACTCCAAAGAACTTAACTATTTGTATTGAAATGTCATGATAAATGTATCTAAGCATTCTACCATCAAAATTGAAATAGAGACTTCTACTTCCAGGCATGTTGTAGTAGTGCACAGCAAAACAATGTATCTGATGATTACAGTTAGAAAAAAATCGTTTTTTTAAAAGGAATTCGAGAGATGAAGAAGTAGTTGAGGACAAAATGGATTAAAATTCCAGGAAAGAGAGAAATACATAGAGGTGAACTAAAGAATAAAGACTATTTTTCCCTGGTTTCCAGTAGGAAGATACAGTATAACAACACATGCTTTAAGACATATAAAACACAACATTGGCAAAACAAAAAGGAGAAACAAACAAATTTATAATCATAGTAGAAGTATTTAATGTACCTTGACCAACAGCTGATAGTACAAGCAGACAAAAAGATGTGAACAGTACAATTAACATTTAAAATAATCTTGATATTTGCCCAAGAGAAATGAGAACACAAATCCACACATATGACTTCACATATAGAACAGTACACCCAACAAACACAGAATTTAAATTATTTCCCAATATATATGAAATATATCTAAATTGACCAAACATGGGTACATAAATAAAACTTCAATAATTTTCAAATTATTCACAGTATTATCTCTGATCTCAATGGCATTAACCTATAAATTAAAAAAATGTTTAAATCCTCCAGATATTTAGAAACTAAACAATAACCTTCTAAATAATCCATAAGACAAAAGAAAGAATAAAAATCAAAGAAAACATTTTGATCTGAATTACAGCAAAAGTACAACACATTAAAATTTGTGGGATACAACTACTGTGCTTTCATGGTAAATAATGAGGCCATCAATAACATCTCTTATAGAAATGTTGATGTTAAGTGCTGGATATATACTAACTTGAAGAGGCCGATAGATCAGTTTGTATACTCAGATTTAACAGGACCCAGAATTGTGATCCAACAGAATTCCAGACCAACCTGGTATCCTATTCCTGTACCCACTTTCCTCTGGCTACATATGCCCTCTGTGATCTCTGTTGCAAAAGTCTACCACAAACAGCTTTTTATAGCAGAGTTCACCAATGTCTGCTTGGAGCAAGATGACCAGATGGTAAAAAAATACAACCCTAGCGATGGTTAACACATGATTTGCTGCCTGGTGTACCATGGTGATGTCATTCCCAAAGATGTCAATGCCGCATTGCCACCATTAAGACAAAGAATATCATGCAGTTTGTGGACTGGTGCCACACTGGTTTCAAGGTTGGCATGAATTACCAGTCTCCCACTGTCCGTCACTGGTGGAGATGACAAAAGTACAGCAAGCTGTATGCATGGTGGGCTTCTCCTCAGTATCTCTCCCAATAATGAAATCTAAGTTCCATGAGAACAGGAAACTTGATTGTCTTGATCAATATTGCATCTCCAACACCTATTATACAGCAGATCCTGAATATGTGGTAGGTGACTGAATAAGCAGAAATCAGTTTTGTCACTTGTCACATATTTCAAATATAATATGTTGTTGATGTTAGGTGCCATCAAGTAAGGTCCGACTCATAGAGACCCTATATACAGCTGAACAAAACACTCCCTGATTCTGTGCCAGGCACACAGTCTTATTTATGTTTAATCCCATTGTTACAGACATTGTGTCAATCCACCTAGTGGAGGGTTTTCCCTTTTTTCATTGACCTGCCTCTCTCCCAAACATGATGTCCTTCTCTATGGCTTGGTCCCTCCTGACTACATGTCCAAAATACATAAGATGCAGTCTAGCCATCCTTACTTCCAAGGAGCACTTTGGGTGCACTTCTTCTAGGACAGATCTGTTGGTTCTTTTGGCAGTCCATGGTATACTCAGTATTCATCTCTAGCACCATAATTCAAAAGCATCAATACTTCTCCCTTGTTTAATATCCAGCTTTCACAACCATATAATACAACTAAAAATGGCATGGCTTGAGTCAGGCACATCTTTGTCTTCAATGTGACATCTTTACTTCCCCCCCTCCCTTTATTAGTAAATGATTATGGAGTACAGATTAATACATCACTAGCTTTGCATCACATCTGGCAACATTTTCATCAACCACAAAGTTTATGGAGCCTTATGGCTAATGTTTAGTAAAATTCAGATTCTTATTTGGGTTATAGTCCCCTATTTTTCCAATGTACTCATGAAATTACAGTATTTACATTGAGATCATCCTTTCCCCATTCATCCCTCCACATTGACCTCCTCAACTCTCCTTCCCCAATCTTTGCTTCCCTCTGCTACTTCCCTCTCTCCTTCTTTCTACTCTTTATAATGTCCCTTCTTCACTAAGTTTAATTGTACATTTTTATATAGCAATTTATGTACAGGATTTTTTCTTTAAGTATGATTCAGCTACCACATGTGAGTGAGCACATATGGTATTTCTCTTTTTGAGTTTGTGTTCATTCGCTTAACATGATGTTCTCCAGTCCATCCATTTTGCTGCAAATGACATTATTTCATTTTTTTATTGTTGAGTAGTATTCCATTGTGGGCTGGGATTTAGCTCAGTTGGTAGAGCGCTGTGCTGCAATCTCTGAGGTCCCAAGTTCAATTCCCAGCACCAAAAAATGGGAGAAGGACCTGGCAATCCACTCCCAAGGCAATCCTGAAACAGTCAGCCATTGAAAACCCTATGAGGGTTGCTATGAGTCGGACACCGACTCTCGTCGGCACCTAACAACAACAACAACAACAACAACAACAACAACAACAACAACAACAGTATTCCATTGTATATATGAACCACAGTTTATTTTTATCCATTCTTCTGTTGATGGGCCCCTTGGTTGTTTCAATATCCTTGCTATTGTGAAAAGTGCTGCACTGAATATGGAGATGCAGGTGTCTCTGTGGCATGATTTGACTCACTTTTGGTATATTCCTAGTAGTGGTATAGCTGATTGTGATCCTGCCTACATTAGTTTTGCAGCTTAAGAGTATTCTCGCTATATGTGGTCTTTTGTGGCTGCATATGAACTTTTAGATTATTTTTTCTATTTCTTCAAAGTCTGTCATTGGAATTTTAATGGGGATTGCATTAAATCTGTAAATTTCTTTTGGTAGTATAGCCATTTTTACAATATTGATTCTCCCAACCCATGAGTAGGGGAGGTACTTCTACCTTCTAGTATCGTCTGTGATTTCTTTCCTTAATGTTTTGAAGTTTTCCTTGTAGAGATCTCCAGGATCTTTGGTTAGATTGATTCCTAAGTATTTAAGTGTTTGATCGGCTACCATGAAAGGGATTGTTGCCTTAATTTCCTTCTCTTCCTCCTTACACTTGGTGTAAAGGAAGGCTACTGATCTTGGAGTGTTAATTTTGTATCCTGCCACTTTGCTGAAGGAGTTAATTAGGTCTAAAAGTTTTCTACAAGAGTTTCTTGGGTCCTTTAGGTAAGGGATCATGTCATCCTCAAATAAGGATAATTTGACCTGTTCTTTGCCTATCTGTATCCCTTTGATTTCATTCTCTTGTCTGATTGCTCTGGCTATGACTTCAATCACAATGTTGAATAAGATAGGAGAAAGTAAGCATCCTTATCTCATTCCTGATCTTGGAGGAAATAGTTTCAATTTTTCTCCACTTAATGTGATATTAGCTATAGGTCTGTCATAAATGGCCTTAATGATGTTGAGATACTTTCCCATTATGCCTATCTTCTCCAGGTTTTTTTTCATGAAAGGATGTTGCATTTTGTCAAAGGCCTTCTCAGTATCAATGGAGATGATCATGTGGTCTCTGCTTGTAAGTTTCTTAATATGTTAAATTACATGTATCAGTTGTTGTATGTTGAACAAGCCTTACATGTGTGGAATAAATCCCACTCGGTCAGGATGAATAATCTTTTTAATCTCTTGCTGAATTGGGTTTGCCAGGATTTTGTTGAGAATTTTTACATCTACATTCACCAGGGAAATTGGTCTATAGTTTTCTTTCTTAGGATATCTTTACTTTTCAATACTTTAAAAAATCTTTTGCCACAGCTTTTCCCAAAGCAATGCATCGTTTGATTTCTTCACTGCTGCTTCCACAGGTGTTGATTGTGGAACCAAGTAAAACAAAATCATGGACAACCTCAATCTTTTATCCATTTATTGTAAAGTTGCACACTGTCCAAGTTGTAAGGATTTTTGTTTTGCTGATGTTGAGTCATAATATATGAAGGCTATGTTCATTTATCTTCATCAGTTAATTTCAAATCTTCTTCACTTTCAGCAAGCAGAGAGGTGTCATCTGCATGACGCAGGTTGTTAATGAGTCTTCCTCCAATCCTGATGCTGCATTGTTCTTCATAAAGTCCAGCTTCTCAGATTATTTGCTCAGCATAGAAACTGAAGAGATATGATAAAAGTAGACAGCCCAGACACACACACACCTTTCTCGACTTTAAACCAAGCAGTGTTTCCTTGCTCTGTTTGAACAACTGCCTCCTGGTCCATGCACAAATTCCTCATGAGTATAATTAGGTACTCTGGTATTCCTATTATTCTTAGTGTTATCCATAATTTGTTATGATCCACACAGTCAAATGCCTTTGTATATTCGATAAAACATAGACAGGCATCTTTCTGAGATTCTCTGCTTTTGGATAATATCCATCTGACATCAACGATGGTGTCCTTGGTTCCCTGTCCTCTTCTGAATCCAGCTTGACTTTCTGGCAGTTGTCTGTGCTGCAGTCACTTTTGAATGACATTAGTAAAATTTTGCTTGCGTGTGATATTAATATCATTCAATAGTTTCCACATTCAGTTGGATCCCCTTTCTTCAGAATAGTCATAAACATGGATTTCTTCCAGTCAGTTGGCCAGGTAGCTGTTTTCCAAATCTTTTGACATAAACATGTTAGCACCTCCAGTGCTAAATCTGTTTGTTGAAACATCTCTATTGGTATTCCATCAATACCTGGAGCCTTGTGTTTTACCAATTCTTTCAAGGCAGGTTCTATTTCATTCTTCAGTATCACTGGTTCCTCATCATATGCAACTTCTTGAAAAGGTTGGTTATCTACTAATTCTTTTTTTGTATAATGACTCTGTGGATTTTTTCCATTTTCTTTTGATATTTCTTGCATCATTTAGTATTTTCCCTGTAGAATCCTTCACAGTTGCCACTTAAGGCTTGAATTTTTTCTCTAATCCCTTAAGCTTGAGAAAAACAGAGCGTGTTTTTCCCTTTTGGCTTTCTGTCTCCAGCTATTTGCATATGTCATTAAAATATCTGATTTTGTCTTCTCAAGCTGTTTTTTGAAATATTCTGGTTAATTCCTTAACTTCATCATGTCTTCCTTTTACTTTAGTTGCTCAACAATCAAGGGTAAGTTTCAGAGTCTCTTTTGACATGCAATTTGGTCTTTTCTTTTTTTTCTTGTCTCTTTTATAACCTTTTGCTTTCCTCATGAACAATATTTTTGATGTCATGCCACAACTCATCTGGTCTTCTATCATTTGTGCCTAATGCATTAAACTTGTTCTTGAGGTGGTCTCTGAACTCAGGGGGATATAATCAAGGTCATATATTGGCTCTCGTACACTTTTTCTAATTTTCTTCAGTTTCAGTTTGAACTTGTATATGACCAGTTGATGGTCTGATCCACTATCAGCACCTGGTCTTGTTCTGACATTTGATATGTAGCTTTTCCATTGTTTCTTTCCACAAATGTAGTCAATTTGGTTCCTGTATATTATGCACTAAAATGTTAAAGTATGAAAAACATGAAAACTACAATGGTGTCTTTACAATCATTTTAAAATGTGCAAAAGTGGCCCCAAACTCTAAAAGCAAGTGAATATTACTCCTTCCTAAATGTTTATTACACATACATAATGAACTGACAATAAATACAATTCTAAATATTTAACCTCATATATAATTTATAACACACATCTTTTTATTTCTTTGAAAGTGGCAATGTTTTTTCTTTAAAATACATTACACTGCTTATTAACACATATATTTAAAAACCACAGTAAGGTATGGAAGAAATTTTACTTTGGATATGCCTGTGATGATGATACACAAACATTTATTGAGTAGTTACTATGTGACTGCAATTTAAATACATTGGTTGATTTAATCTTCATCACAACAACAGGAAGTAGTAGTATAATAGTATTGCCATTTTACAAATGACAAAACTGATGAACTGAGAGCTTAAGTAATCTACCCAAGGTCATTAAGTAAATTGCAAACTGAAATTTCAGTCTATCTTCTTAATTGAATTATAGGTGTTAAGAAAATCGAACACATTAAGATAGAAATCCATTTACTTAGCCTTTCAGTTTTGGGTACTGTATAATATAATCTAATTTTAAAATATTTTCGTTTTCCTTCCATATTTAATTTTTTGTTATTTATTTATACAAGTCTGAGCCTAGATCAATGTACAAACCGAATTTGCATTGTCACTATTAAAGGGAAGAAAGAGGAGAAAAGGGAGGAGAGAGGAGGAGAAGGCAAAGGAGGAAGAGAGGGAGACAAGGAGAGAGAAAAGGAAAGAGGGAAGAAAGGAAGGAAGGGAAGTAGGAAGGAAGGAAGGAAGGAAAGCTGGCTGCTTTGTTATTACTAACAAATACTATGCAAACTAGTTCTAGGACAAGGCCAAATCCTGCAGTGGCTTGTCTGTTTGCACTCATTCCAAAAACCTAACATGGCCATTGTATCCTCTTTTGTTAAGTAATTAATTCAAATACACAAAATAGTTTTTAGCCATTTGTTTGCCTTAATGGGCTCACATGAAAGATGCAAAGTAGCTATTTTCCACTATTTTTTAATTGTATACAGTTTTTTCACTTATTTCTACATACACTATGAAAGACAGCCCTATTAATACACAACAGAAAGTAATTACAACATACATTTAACATTCATGCTATATTGAAACAATGTGCAAATATTAAAATGTTTCATTTGCAGATGAGCCAAAATAATATGTTATTTTTCCATAATACCCACATAAACACTGAAGTTTAACCACCAACATGGATCTGAAGTCAAAAAACAAAATCTAAAAAATGCATTTTCATTACCAAAATTGTCTTTGCCTACTTTACTCTGTATGATGTAAAGTAAAGATACAACTCCTCAGTTGCTGGATTTGGGAGGAAAGGAGAGAGAGGTGACCTATAGTAAAGACTATATATATACATATATACATACATACATACATACATACATACATACATACATACATAACATACACACATACATACACAAAGTTAAAAAGAACAGTTGCAATCTCTCTTGCAATGTAATTTTGATTCTAGAACTGAGTTTTATTATAATACAAATAAAAATACAAGTATATACCCATATTATAAGAAATTCAAACTTACAAAAGGACACAAATTATATACTATAGTAGTTAGACAAGAACTTGTGATTGCCCCAAACCATGCTCCCCCCCTTTTTTTATTTCAGTACTTGAGGGTTGAACCCAAGGTCATGCACATACTTTGCAAGTGCTCTATCACTGGGCTTCCCTCCATCTCATTTTTTTATTTTATTTTTTATTATGAGACAGGGTCTTCCTAAATTATACAGGCTGCCTCTGGCCTCGAGTTTGCAATCCTCTTGCCTCAGTCTCCCAAGTTGCTGGGATTACATGCATGTACCACCATGTCCAGCCCAGTGTTCTCTTTCTTAATGTCAAATTTGTTGAAGTAAAATTTACGTACATCCAACTAAAATATGTAGTTTGATGCTTTTTGACAAATGTTATACAGCTATACAACCAATACTACAATTAATATACAAAACACTTCCATCATCAAGCTCCTTCCTATTCTGCAGTCAATTCTATCTACCACTATTGTTCTTAGGTGCCATTGAGTCAGATCTGACTCATACTGAGCCCAAGTACAGCAGAAAGAAGCACTACCCAGCACTGTGCCATGCACATGACCTTTTTATGTTTGAGCTCATTGTTGCAGTCACCGTTTCTTCTCATTCTGAGGTGTGCCACATTAGCAAAAGGAGGTCCCAGGAGCTTTATTCCATTCTCATCATTAAGGCAGACCCTATTTTGAGGAGGCAACTCTTCTCCAGTCATTTCTTGAAAGCCTTCCAATCTGAGGTGCTCATTTTCCTGCACTACATTTGACAGTGCTTCTCTGTTATTTACAGGCTTGTCAATGGCTAATTGTTTTGGGAGTGATCTGCCAGGCTGCTCTCCCTAGTTGGTCTTAATCTGGAAGCTCAGCTGAAACCTGTCCACCATGGGTGGTCCTGCTGATATCTGACATACCAGTGGCATAGCTTTTGGCACCACAGCATCACACAAGCCCCCACAGCACAAGCCGATAAACAGGTGGAAGTATCTACTCTCAGCCCCAGACAATCACCGGTCTGGTATTAGACGATATAAATTAGTCTTCATTTTCTATAATTTATAAAAGTAGAATTATACATTATGAACTTTATTATATGTGGCTTTTCCATTTAGTATAATGTTTCTGTTAATGTTTTAAGATCATCCATTTTGTCAGTACTCATGGTTTAATTCCTTTTACTAGCAGGGCTATACTATAATTTGCTCAGGGCTGGGATTTAGCTCAGTTGGTGGAGCACTGCGCTGCAGTCTCTGAGGACCTGAGTTCAATTCCCAGCATCGCAAAAATGGGAGAAGGACCTGGCAATCCACTCCCAAGACAATCCTGAAACAGTCAGCCACTGAAAACCCTATGAGGGTCTCTATGAGTCAGACACTGACTCGATGGCACCTAACAACAATGCATCTATAGTCAACATTTGGGTGATTTCCAGTTTAGGGCTATTATGAATAAAACAGCTATATACATATGCATGAATAAATTTCTGTGTAGATATGTGTTTTCATTTCTCTTGGGCAAAATATCTAGGAGAGGATGTCAGCATCATATGCTAAACTGACAAATTATTTTCTAAGGTAATGTACCATTTTACATTCCTACCAGAAGTATCCAAATCTTCTGCCTATTTTTATTTGGGCCATTTGTTTCCTTTTTATTGAGCTGTAAAAGTTCTTTATATGTACCAGATATAAATTATTTCGCAGATACAGTTTTTCTTATACTGGGGCTTCCCTCTACTTCCTTACTGATAATTGTCAAAAGATTTTGGTTTTGAAGAAATTCAATTTATGAGATTTTTTCTTCTGTAGTTTGGGTTTTTTTAATCTGTATTTTCTTCTACATGTTATATATAATTTTAAATTTAGGCCTATAATCCATTTTGAGTTCACTTTTTTGAATAAGGTATAATGTAAGAATCAGTGCTAACTTTTTTTTCCATCTAGATTATCCAGTTGTTCCAGTACATTTGTTAGACTTTTACTTTCTTCTTTGAATTGTCCTGGTACTTTTTGCCAAAAATCAACTGACTACTCATGTATAGGTTTATTTCTAGACATTTAATCCTATTCTATTAATCCATAATGTCTATTCTCTTACTGATGCCCCTCATTTTTAAGTAAATCTTGAGAATTAACATAAGTTCATCTATATACTTTTTTGTTTTGATTATTCATTTGACTTTCCATATAAATTTTAAAACTAAATTTTCAATTTCTTAGAGAATAGAAGAAGAAAAAGACTGCTAGGATTTATTTTAATCTACACTGAATCTACAGATCATTTTTATCTGTGATTGTTTTTTGTTTGTTTTTGTTTGTTTTGCAGTACTTGGGGGTTGAACCCAGGGCTTTACACATACTTTGCAAGCACTCTACCACTGGGTGGATTGACACAGCATCTGCAACAATGGGCTTAAACATAAATAAGATCTTGTCCCTGGCACAGAATCAGGGAGTGTGTTTTTCTGCTGTACATAGTGTTGCTATGAGTCGGACCTGACTCAACGTCACCTAACAACAACAACCTACCACTGGGTTGCACTGACAGCCTATTTGTTATTTTTTTGTTTTGAGCCAGGATCTCACTAAGTTATCCAGGCTGACTCCAGCCTCCACCTCATAGTCCTCCTGCTTCTGCCTCTTGAGTCAGTTGAATTAACTTGTGCCACTGCACCTGGCCTTGTTTGTGTTTCTCAATTCCTGCTGTATATCAGAATTATCTGGACATATTAAAAGAAAACTTAGGACTGGATCCCCACCCTAAACCAACTAAATCAATAAATTTTTATTATCAGCCATGATTCAGAAATGGTGGTTTAATGTTTTAAAATAATTCTAGCCATTAAAATTAAAGATATCTGAGACTGTGCAGTACTTTTTGAAATAAATATTGCTGGGATCTAATTGAGATCTATTACAAAAATTAATTTTCACTTAGCCCTATGGCCTAGTATTTAAGCAAGATTCAAGCTAAATATCAGATGACTTGGTCATCATGTCAAACTTAAAAAAGTAGAACAAATTTGGAAACTCTTCAAAAGATATTTGAGAAAAAAATAACTCAAGAGGAAAAACATTGTGAATCTAGAGTTCTATACCCAGCTAAACTATCACTCAAGACTGAGATCCAGGCAGGTGCCATGTCTTACACCTGAAATCCCAACTACTAAGAAAGCTGATGCAGAAAGATCATAAATTTAAGGACAGAAGCAGCCTGGGCAACTTAGCGATACTCTGATTCAACTTAAAAAGAAAAAGGGTCTGGGGAGTCTGGCTAGTAGTGAAGCACTTATCAAGCCCTGGGTCCAACCCCCAGTATCACACCAAAAAAAGAAAAGATAGTTACACAAAGACATTTTCAGATACATACATACACACACACACACACACACACACACACACACACACACATACACACACAATCTCACCACCAGCAGATCCTAACTGAAGGGAATATTTTTAGTGCATTTTAGGAAGAAAAATCTCAAACCAGAAATATGGAATATGACCACAAAAAACTACCTGATCCAAACTAAGTAGTTAAATCAAGCACTTAAGAAACAGCCTCAATTTTCTACAAACTATTCCAGGTAACACAAAATGAGGTAACATTCACTGACTTTCTTCATAAGTCTAATATTACCTTGACATCAAAACCAAGAAAGCATAAGTGTTACAAGGAAAGAATGTTATAGGCCAAAATCTCTTATGTAAATAGACAAAAAAGCCTCAATAAAATATTAGCAAACTAAACACAGCAAAGTGGAAGAAAAAAGACAACATACCCTTGTTATCAATGAGTTAAGACAAGTTTCCTGAAACTTAATCTAAAAAAAATTCTTGGTAAGTTTTTTAAAAAGACAACACAGAGTCTAGATACATTTATTCTAGCAGTACACAAATTCCACATGTTCTTTTCTTTATACTTTTCCATATGTTTGAAATACTTTATATCATAATTGTTCTGAAGCTATGAGGGGTGGTAATTTTCAAATCAGAGATAAATGAAATCAAAATGCCTGAGGTACAGGACAAGGATAAGAAGTCAATTTACCCCAGAGAACCCTTTGGAGACTTAGGACTTGACAATGCTAATTGGATTCTGGAGTAAAATTTCCCCTAAAATCTGAAGAGTTTGGTTAAAAATCTTCTTATACATACTTATAGGAGACTATCTCACTACACCATACTCAGTCACTCAGTCAAGTGATTCCCTTCCTTAGATTGACAGAAGAAAAGAATTTTGGTCTCTGGAAAAAAAAATGAACGAGAAGGCTGGGAATGTAGCTCAGTGGTACAGTCCTTGCCTACCATGCACAAGACCCTAGGTTTGACTCCCTGCACTGAAAAAAAAAAAAAAAAGAAAAGAAATTGTGTCTATGAAACAAAAACATAATATTAAACAGGAGCAGAACTGGGATGTAGCTGAGTGGTAAAGTATTTGCCCCAGCACATCCTGAGGTCCTGGGTTCAATCCCCAATACCACAAAATCAAACAACAAAATGGAACCAGAACAAGGAAACCCTCTGAGAAATTAAAACTAGAGTAACAAAAATCTTCTAATTCACTAAAAGGATAGGAAAAGTAAATAAAGGACAACTAGAAAAATAAAATAGATTTGTGGGATAAGATGGTAGATCAGAAACTCCTTCCACGTGATTCAGTGAAGCAAAGAAATCAGGATGAAAAAAAGGATAGACTGTATTCTAAAGAGAGAAAGACTGGAAGAACAAAGAAACCATAAAGGAGGTGATAGGACAGTTTCAAACCACAGAGAACAGAAGAACTACACGGTGAGAAGGAGTGAGCAGGACACATCTCCAACTGTGGCTTCCCAGTAAGGAAGGAAAAACAGAAGACTCAACCAAAAAGTAAACCAGATGGCACGGTGAAGAGACTGGCATTCCCACAGGAAAATCTCACAGTCCTTATAACCCTTGGATCCATTTGGGGGATTTAATAAGACAGTATCACTTCTTGGCTTAAGGGTTAGCATCAGAGAAGAGACCCATTTTGTCATGCTCCATATCTCAGAGGGCTGTGGCCAGGCACTATCTTGACAGGGAATATATTGTCTGAGGCCGAACTATTCTGGGGGCCTAAAAACAAACCAAAAAAAATCATGGGTCAATGAGACTGTGGGCAACTGCCACAACCCCAGGATAGGTCATGGCTGCAGTAGGAAGTCACAGCAGGGCAGTGGGGAACATGGTATGCTGACAAGACACACTAAGAAGTTCAGGCACAGGAGACTTGGGCAAGGTGGATGTTAACCCCACTCTTTCAGGTAAGAAGCCTACCCTATCTCTTGAGGGGAATTACTGAGAATGACAACCCTGAGTTGAGGTCAGCAGGCATCTCTACTTCTGGAGCCACCTATCTGCCATACAGTTAGTTCACTCCCTGTACAACTTAGAACAATGAAGCTCAGTGACAGCAAAATATTGACCCCCTCAGCCTCCTCCCACTGTCTCAGTGTTCATTGTTCAGCAGGTTATGAAAGCACTAAAACAGGTCATCTAGTGCGCATCTCAGTGTCTCATTTGCTCCTCCCACTCCCCAACATACCCAGGTGATATCTTTTGGGTTGCACATTAATGATTCCAGGTTGTACAAACTGGGGAGTCTCAAGCTTATGTGAGAACATTCCTGGCCCACAAGTGGCAAAGCTAAATGTGGCCAGCAGAGGCTCCACATACACAAGAATCAAAATATCTGTAGTAAATGCACTCCTGCAAGACATCCGCCCTTAACAGATTCAGGCTCAGAACCTACACAGCTGGTAGAAAAGATAACAGACTCCAACTTCAACTGACCATGACCTCCACCTGGCAACTCTTACAAAGGACAAAGAATAAAGTTGTTTAGTACTTTGTCATCTTTTTATTTTTTTCCTTATTTTTTCTCATTTTTCTTTTTCTAATGTGTTTTATTCTTTTTTAGTTTTCTTTAACCACCCATGATTCTCTCTTTTTCTATTTACTACCTTTTACTAATATTTTTACTTTATTTTTTTAAATAAATCTCTTAGACTTTTTATTTTTATTCTTCTTCTTATGTTTATTTGTTTACACATTTTGGGGGGAGTTGTTTGTTTTAGGTTTTTGCCTTGTTTGTTTTGTTTTGTTTTTGGCTTGAGACAGGATTTCACTGTGTAGGCAAGCCTGGCCTAGAACTCACTATGTAGATAAGGCTATCCTCAAATACAAGTTAATCTTCCTTCTTCAGCCTCCCACGTGCTGGGATTTCAGGTATGCGCCACTATGCCTATCTCTATTACATCTTTTTATCACTACTGGGCAATCAGGGTTTGTTTTTCATTTTTTTTTCCTTTCTCTCCTTCTTCCTAATATTATTTTCCTTTTTTTCTTCTTTTTATTTAACCCTTGGTGTTTCTTTCTTTTTCTTGTCTTCCTATCCCCTTATTTTACTTCAGACAATTACTATATATTTTTATAATTGCTAAATAATTTCTAATTTCATAGTGTGGAGAAAAACAGAAAGCATTTCTTCTAAAATCAGGAACAAGGCAAAGATGTCCACTCTTCCCCCTGTTATTCAATATATTGATTGAACTCTTAGCCAGAGCAATATGCAGGAGAAAGAAATAAAAGAGATACAAAGGAAGAAGTCAAACTGTCGCTAATTGCAGATGATATGATCCTATACTAAAGACTCCACCAGAAAACTTTCAGAGTTGATAAACACTTTTAACAAAGTCCCAGGTTACAAAATTAACATTAAAAAATCTGTAGCTTCTCTAAATACCAATAAAAGCCACGTTGACAAAGAAATCAGAAAAACAATCCATTCATGATAGCTTCAAAAATATTAAAATACCTAGAAATAAACCTAACCAAGAATGTTAAAGACCTCTACAATGAAAACGTTAAAACTGAAGAAAGAAACTCAAGAATACACTATAATATGGAAAGACCTCCCATGCTCATGGATCAAAAGAATATTGTGAAAATGGTTTTACTGCCAAAAGCAACCTACAAAATCAAGGCAATCTCCACTTAAAAAACAACAGTTAAATTCACGGGATGCATAAAACATACCAAATTGTCAAACCAATCCTTAGCAGAAAGACCAATGCAGTATCACAACACCTGATTTCAAATTATACTGCAGAGCCACAGTAACAAAAACAGTACTATACTGGCACAAAAATAGATAGGTAGACCAATGAAATAAAATAAAGGATCCAGAAATAAACCCATGTAGCTAAAGCCACCTGATGTTCAACAAAAGTGACAAAAATACTGTTGGAGAGGAAAAAAACAGCCTAATCAACAAATGTTTCTGAAAGAACTAGATATCCTCATGAAACTAGATCCCTCTCTCTTACCTTGTACAAAAATCAGTTCAAAATGGATCAAAGACCTTAATGTAAGACCTAAAACTTTAAAACTGCTAGAGGAAAACACAGGTAAGACACTTTAAGATATAGACATAAGCAAGGATTTTCTGAAAAGGACCCCAATAGCTCAAAAACAATAGCAACAATTGACAAATGGGATTGCATGAAATTAAAAAGCATTTTCACAACACAGGAGACAACAGAGCAAAGAGACAGGTGCAGACTGGAAGAAAATCTTTGCCAGCTATATAATAGACAGGGGATTAATATCTAGAATATATAAAGAACTCAAAAAAATAAACACCAGAAAAGCAAATTATCTAATCAAAAAATGGGGAAATGGATTGAACAGACACTTATGAAAAGAAGAAATACAAATAGCCAAAGACTATATGGAAAATGTTCAACATCAGGGAAATGGAAATGAAAACTATATTGAGATACCATCTCACTCCAGTCACAATGGCTAGCATCAACAAAGCAAGCAACAAAAAATGCTGGCAAGGACACAGGGAGTAAAGAACCCTTAGACATTGCTGGTGGGAATATTAGTGCAGCCACTATGAAAACTTGTATAAAGTTTCCTCAAAAAAACTAAAAATTGAACTCAGCTATGGCACTCTTGGGTACATTCCCAAAGGAAACCATGGAGATACCTGCTCATCCATGTTTATTATGAGACTATTCACAATAGCCAAGATACGAAATCAACCTTGGTGTCCATCAACAGATCAATGGATAAAGAAAATATGATATATATACATATATATACACATACATATATACACATATGCGCACACACATACACACACACCATGGAGTTATATTCAGCTACAAGAATGAAATTATGTCATCTGCAGGAAAATGGATGGAACTAAAGATTATCATTTTAAGTGAAATAAGTCAGACCAGAAAGACAAATATTGCATGTTTTCTCTCATTTATGGACCATATATATATATATATATATTCAAAATTTTAACATATACATCATTAAAGTAGAATGGGTCTATGTGTGTGCAGAAAGGGAATTAAAGAGAAGGGAAGGGGAAAATAAGAAGGGAATGAGAGAAAGGAAGATAAATATCACATTTTGCTCTCAAAGGCAGAATCTGGATAATATATATCTATTCATCTATATCTAACATACACACACACACACAAATGCAACATGCAAGCAGAAAGTGGTAGGAAAGGATCAGAGGAAAGGTCATGAGAGGACAATGGGGGGTGAATATGAGCAGTGTACAATAATGTTGATGTTGTTGTTATTGTCGTTGTTAGGTGCCTTCAAGTCAGGTCTAACTCATAGTTACCCTCATAGGGTTTTCAATGGCTGATTGCTTCTGGAGTGGATTGCCACATTCGTCTCCAATTTTTTGCTGTGCTGGGGATCTAATCCAGGTCGTCAGAGAGTTCAGAGTAACACTCTACCAACTGAGCTAAACCCACAAACCCATTAAGTTAGGTTCTAACTAAAATTATTAATAAAAATAAGAAAGTAAGACAAAAAGCCTAAGTGATTGACTATGGAGTGTAGATTTTTAAAAGTAGGTAATTAAGCTATAAGATCCAGTATCCAATTAATATGGAAGTCCAGAATCCCAAACAATGAAAGAGTAGAAATTACCAAAAAAAAAAAGCAGGAAATTTTCCCATAATTAAAGGATATAGATTCCCTAAATGAAAAGATCCATCAAATATCAGTACAAAGATTTTAAATCACATTATCAAAACACAAAATTATAAAATTCATGAACATCAGGGATACAGGAAATCTTAAAAGCTTCCAGAGAGAAATCAGAACAGCTTCCAACCTTTTAATAGTAACATTGGATGCAAAAGGAAAAGAAAGATGGACTCCCTACATCTCAAATAAACAGCAATTCCATTATTAAAGAATATAAAGATGGAAATGGATTTTAAAATTGTGATATAACTATAGTAAGAAAATGAAAGAGTGTAGGGAGGAACAGTTAAAACAGTTAAATCTCAACTATCATAAAAGAATTGCTTAAACAACAAACTGGTAGAAGAGGTACATTAGTTTGATAGCGACCCTCATAGGGTTTTCAATGGCAGATTGTTTCAGGATTGCCTTGGGAGTGGGTTGCCACATCCTTCTCCCATTTTTTTGGTGCTGGGAATTGAACTCAGGACCTCAGAGACTGCAGAATGGTGCTCTACCAACTGAGCTAAATCCCAGCCCTTAGTTTGAATTATATGGGTTAAAACGAATAAGAAACAAGGAAAAGAATTAGGAGCGACTGCCATTGGAAAGCAGGACCAGCGAGTGGCAAACAAATAGGAAGGGAACTGTTCTTTGTCATTTAAGTCTTTTAGTACTATTTGATTTTTGACTATGTGTACATATTGCTTTGAAAGAAAATTTTAAAGTAATAAAAATTCAACAGAAATTTTGTTAAAACTATGCAAACGTTTGAAACTATTTTTGATTATCAATTGTAAAGAGACCAGGTTAAATTAAAATACAGTGATTACCATAGTACAGATAATATTCAGTACTCATTTTACCCACCTTACTCAAGAAAATGCCTATTCCCTCATGCCAATGATGAGGAATTACAATATGAATAAATTCACTTATTTTGCCATGAAATATTCAAAATAAAATTTGTGGGGAATATTAAGCTCCATATGTGAGGAAGATTAAGCTCTGTATGTTTTACAAAATTAATATTAAAATTATTTATTATCTCTCAGGCACAATCAATGAAGAGAATGTTCACAGAAATGTTAGGCACATAAGTTCTAGGATCTGTCAACTAAATGATGAAAACTGATAAACTGAAGGATTCTAAAACAAAAAACAGTCAGTACAAATTTAAATTTTATCCTGAATAATATACAAGTGTTGTTGTTGTTAGGTTCCTGGAGTCGGGATAGCAACCCTCACAGGATTTTCAATGGCTGATTGTTTCCGGATTGCTTCAGTAGTGGATTGCCAAATCCTTCTCCCATTTATGCAGTGCTGGGGATTGAGCCCAGGGCCTCAGAGAGTGCAGAGCAGCTCTCTACCAACTGAGCTAAACCCATCTCCAATAAGCAAGTAGGAACTGATAACTGACTAGTGTCTATTTAACCACTTTTAGTTTCAGTTTCATCTCATTTCTCTTAGAACTAGCTCTTAGCCCTTTTACTCTGTCAAGTTCCCATAAAATAACTGAACCAAGATAAAATACAGAAAAAGAAAATAATGACATCCAGACATTTACAATAGGAAAATGAACTCACTCTTAGATCTTGCCGGTAACAGCTTCCCACATTTACTCTCTGGAATGTTAGAGGTGAAAACACCAACAGGAAAACACAGAAAACTTCATTTGGAAGAAAAACTTCACTTGGAATTTTACTAATCATCTTTTTATTCAGTAAATGTTTTGGGAAATAATACCCCAAATATGAAGGAAACTACTAAACCTTTTCCTTGCTAGTTTTTAAAGCATGATACTGTAAGTTTATTCTTAAGCAAAGAATTATAGCTATCAGTTCATAAGTAACTTAGCATTCAAATATTCCTTCTTATAACTTATTTTGCACAGCTTATGTTGATATTTTATTTTCTGTTTCATTGTATTATCAAACTAAATCCACTTCATTATATATTGCAAAATTTTAAAAGAACTTCTAGAGCAAATGTTTCCAAATCCATTAATATACGAAACTACCAAAAACTAAATTTCAATTATTCAGCACAAATAATTTGTTATCA
>VMDO01022028.1:0-34270 GCA_007922755.1 Pedetes capensis
GTAGCTACAATTCATGATTTAAGAATTGGGTCCCATCATTTTCATCATCAGATTTATAAACATCATCATAGCTTTCTCTATTATTATGATCAGGACCATCACCATATTTATCATCATCATATAACATATTAGTCCATGTTTGGCCAGTTTCCTATCCTGAATGTGGTTTAACATCTTATCAGCTATACAACTTTCCTCACCCCTCAGTTCTCACTTCCACATAGGCCTTCTTCCAAACTTGCTTTTTACTTTCTGTCAAATACCTACACAATCTTTCTCAAATTTCCCTAAGTTCCTGGATTTCTGTGTCCTTCAGTTCACATGGATTCCCTCATAGGGTTTTCAATGGCTAATTGTTTTGGGATTGCCTCAGGAGTGGATTGCCATATTCTTCTCCCAATTTAAATGGTAAATACGCATTAGTCAGAGAAATGCAAATTAAAACCACAATAAAATTCTACAACACATCCACCAAAATGGGTAGTTCTATTTTATTTTTGAGACACAATCTCACTTGGTAGCCAAGGCTGTCCTGGAACTTGCTATGTATCCCAGGCTGGCTGTGAAGTCCTGGTGACCCTCCTGCCTTAGCCTCCCGAGTACTGGGATTACAGGTGTGAGCCATCACGTTTAGCTTCGAAATGGCTGGTTTAAAAACAACTAATAATACCAAGAACTAGAGTTTATAGCGCAACCAAAGGTCTCATTTCCTTTTGCTGACTGACAGATTTCAGATCCCTCTCCTCTGTCTACTTACCATATCTGAACAAATGGGTAAGAACACATAAGGATGGATGTCTCTCCAGCTCTCCCCAGAAAATCTCATTAGGTAAGTAATAAATATTTTCATATTCTCTGACATACAGGTGGCAGCATTATCACTGTAAATATCCAAAGCAATTCTGGGTAGGATTGCTCCTCTCCTGAATGGGTCAACCACAGACACCCTGCAATTCTCCCAATTGTACATGTATGCACATAAGCAACAGAAAAAATATGCACAACAACGTTCAGAGGATAGCTGGGTGCCATGTAATCCCAGCAACTTGGAAGCCTGAGGAAGAAGGATCACAAGTTCGAGCCCAGAGACAGCTTATGCAATTTAGTAAGACCCTGTCTCAGAATAAAAAACTGAAATGGGCTGGGGGTGTAGCTCAATAGTGTAAAACTGAGTATAATCCCCTAGTACTGCAAAAACAAAAACAAACAAATAAAAACAAAAAGAATGTTCATAGGAGCATTATTCATAATTCATTATTCATAATTCATTATTCATAATAGCCCAAGATATGAAACAATACTATAAATAAACAAACTGTGGTATATTCAGACAATTTGCAACTATCTAGCTGGAAATATTCTATTTCTTGATCTCATTGGTAATTACATTAAGTACATTTCTTATACAATTCATTAAATTGCACACTTGAATGATTTGTGCAATTATCTACAGTACCTTGTTATTCTTCAAGACAAAGTTTAAAAAAGAGATTAAGAAATTAAAGAAAAAGATTTGGCATAGGCCAGAATGCTTATTAGAGATATCTTTGCCATATAATCAATTATCAAGAGCATGTTCTACAACCCCAGACTCTGGCTTTCAATGGCCTTCCACTCATGCTGGGAAGTCAAGGTACTAGAGTGACCTCTGTGCCTGCTCTGCACCTGACACACAGTGGTGAGGCACACAAACCAAGTCCCCCCAACCACTCAGCTTTCATAATGGGGGGCACACACTGAAAAACAGGTAACAAATCCTAATGGTAGGTAAATGTGCTATGAAAAGAGAAAGTAAAGGAGCAATGGGAGAAGAGGGAGAGATGATGGTGGTATAATTTTAGACAGCAGGAAAAAGGAAGGCCTCCAAGAAAACCATGCCCATTCATTGCAATATAAACTCCATGATCAGCATGTCTATGCATATTCACACAACACACCAACTGCTGCCTTACTAAAAAATGATGATTGGAGGCTAGGTGCAGTGGTGCATGTGCCTAATCCCAGTGACTCAGGAGGCAGGAGGATTGCAAGTTCGAGATGAGAGGCAGTCTATGTAACTTAGCAAGAGCTTGTCCCCAAAAAAGAAATGGGCTGAGGGTGCAGTTCAGCAGTACAGCGCTTAGAAAGCATGCAAGCATGAGGCCCTGGGTTCAAACCCCAGCACCACCAAAAAAAAAAAAAAAAAAAAAGAAAGAAAGAAAGAAAGAAAAAGAAAAAAAATTGATGAGTGGGAATGAAAAAGTAGAAGAACTGAAAGGAATATTTAGGGCTCATTGATACAAATATGATGTATATACAAACCAAATACTTCATTTCTTTGTACATACTTGTTAGTCTGGTCAACAACCGTGCAACTTCCTTTAGGAATTAATTCTATGTCATTTCTGTCCCAGTGCATCTGTAAACACAAAGGAACTCAAATAACATCTCCAAAATACCTCTGAACAATCTACCACTAATGAAAAAACTACAAAGTGTAACTCTTTTTCTACAGGATTTGTAAAAACACATTTTTGTCATAAAAACTAGACAGAAAATTTCAAACAAAAAACATCATGCAGAACGGAAACTGAATTTTTTTGAAATCTGAATTATCTTAACTGATCCTACTAAAGAAGTTAATTGGTTAACTGCCACATCACAGTATTCCCTTTCAATAGTGTGTGTTTACAAAACAGCCACCATTTCCTCCCATCTTGTGTTCATGGCCCATTGGCATATGACTGAGCAACACCTCCCATCTGGAGGGGAATCCACCTCCACAAATTTTGAATTTGGGTGTGGCTGTGAAGTGCCTTGGCAAATGGGAAATGACAGAAGCAGAAGCTTGGAAAGCAGCTTGTGTGTTGGTGCTTGCCACTTCTTTTGCCTCCTTCTAACCCAAAGACTACCATGTGAAGAAGCTTCACCTAGACTACCAGAGGCTGTCAGGAACAGAAACAGGCTAGTCCAGCTGCCACCTCACAAAATCATCCACTCCAGCCATGTCAACCCAGTATGGAAATGCACCAATCATGTTCACTGTTTTAAGCCACTAAATGCTGGGGTTGGTTGTTCCACAGAAAAATCTAACAGGTGCACCTCGGTCATGAAAACTGAGGGAAAAAACACTTTTTCATAGCATAATTGAGAAGTCTGTTATTGTTATTAAAGTAAAAGGAGTCATGTTTGGGAAAAAGGTAAAGGGTTAAAACTAAAACTATTACCTGGTTTTAACTATTACTCACATTAAAACGGATGTCAAACACTTCTCCAAAGTCACTACCGTCATCATCCAGAAGTGTCTGCAAACTCCTAAAGAAATAATTTTGTTTTTAAAAGGCAACAGTCATGAGTACAAGATACACCATCTAAAATGTCAAATGCATAGCTATCCTCAAGGCAGGTCAGGCACAGCTGACAGCACCTATTTTCCCGTGTAGTTAGTTTAAACAGGGCCAGAACTCCATTAAAAAAATGTATAAAGCTTTAGGAATTTATCTGCAGGCTCCCTTCCTGAGTCAGCAGATTTCTTTCCACACTCTTTCTGTCCAGTATGAGGAGATTGAATCCAGGGTCTTGCACATACTTTGCAAGTTCTCCACCACTGAGCTGCACCCCCTGCCCATTTTTTATTTTGAGCCAAGTTCGCACTAAATTTCGTAGGCTGCCTCTGGCCTTGAACTCACCATCCTCCTGACTCAGCTTCCTGAGTCGCTGCGATTACAGGTGTGCACCACCACACCTGGCTCCAAACTCTTGTTAACACTGTCTGGCATCACTATTTTAGGTCACTGTCAACTTGAAGAATAAATTAGCCTCTCATTTTAATATGCCTTCCATGAGCACTAATGAGTTTGAGATCTGTTTATTTATAAGCCACTCCCATTGCTTCTTTTGTTGGTTGCCTTCTTTGACACTTTGTCAATTTTTCTTAAGAATGCCTAGGAACACTATGCCGCAAGGATTAACCCTTCCTGCTCCATTTGTTAACCAATTTTTTGCCAGGTGGGAGTTTGTCTTTTAACTAAGAAATAAACTTCTACTTAGGAAACCGGACATGGCAGCAGCGCATGCCTGTAATCCCAGCACTCAGGAAGCTGAGGCAGAAGGGAATGTGTTGCCCATAAAACAAACCCTTAACATGAACATCACTAGCAGATTCTGCACCAATGTGTAATGTGATCTGGCTCCAAAAGTTGCTACATGGAAAAAGTTCAAAGATTATTTTAAGCATTGAAGACAAATCATGGCAACAATCGACTCTTAATTTTAGAAAACTATTATCCAACAAATCTGACCACAGCTAAAGCTGATTTAAAGTATCTAAAATACTAATGTCAAGCATGATAATATTACTATTTTAATATTAGATAAATGTTAAATATTTATCTAATATATGTCAGATAAAATCCTAAAAAAGCAACTGTGTTTACTTACTTTCCCAAAGCAGGACTGAGTTCTTTTAAGTCTTCCAAGGATGGTGTCTGGCCCAAAAGCTTCTTAAAGAGTGCCAATGGGAAAGGGATGTTGGCAACATTGCAATTGAAAAGAGAAAGTCCACAGAGAACTCCAAAGAGGAAGTATCTCTTCGTTTCAAATTTAGGCTGACAAGAGAAAAATAACCTTAAGGTATTATGAATTTTTATCACTACAAAGGGATGTTTATATCAAGTAAATCTTTTTTTCCTTTTCACAAAATCAAACTGCCAATTAACACCCAAAAGTTCTTGAGTTAAGAGTTTGGTCATTAAATAGATTTAAGTCTCTGCCATATATATCACATATTATTAAAAGTATAACAGGAAACCGGACATGGCAGCAGCGCATGCCTGTAATCCCAGCACTCAGGAAGCTGAGGCAGAAGGAACAAGAGTTTGAGGCCAGCCTGGACTAGGAAAGAGAGGAAAGAAAGAAAAGAAATTAAAAAAAAGAAAGAAAAGAAAAAATAAAATAAAATATAACAGGAATAGAAACACATTAGGTTCTCCTGTGTAGACAAGACATAAGAACCCACAGAAAAGGAATTCCATTTTACATAAAATAATCCCCTTATTAAAACTGATGATATCACATTATATCAACTGTATCTCCCCTAGTATCAAACAGTTTAAATAACCTAATTTTTTTTTTCTTATTCTTTTTTTTCTTACTTTTAGAGGAATTAAACCCAGGATCTTGCACATGCAAGACAATTGTTCTACCACTGAGCTATATCCTCCGCCCCAGCTTTTATTTTAGTTTTGATTTTGAGACAGTGTCTTACTAATTTATGCAGGCTGCTTCTAGCCTCCAACTTGTGATTCTCCTACCTCAGCCTCCTGACTGGTTGGGATTATAGGTATACACCATGGTGCCCACCTAGATAACCTAATTTTCTACAACAAATTTTTTCTGTAATGGGATTCCATAAGCAAAAAAAAAGAGGACTTACCCTGGCAGGAAACCACATACAGGAAGTATCTTCAGGATAAATGAACATCCCATATTCTGGTCGTGTCATCTCGTCAAATAGATAGTAAAAAAATTCTGTCCTGACTCCTCCAATGTCATATCCAATTTCTCCACTAAATGATACCTGAGGAAACAAAGTAAAACTCTTTATCATTTTCAAGGCTTTGTATGACGTCTTCTTTAATAATAGTAACAGCTAACAACTGTGGATGCAAGTTTTTGGTAGGCACTATGGTAAGCACCTTACTTATTTTATCATATTAATCTCCCCATTAATTCTACAAAGATAAGGCTGTGAGAATTTACAAAACTTTCCAAAGTTTACACAATAACTTAGTGGCATACCCTAGAATTAATTCCATGTCTGTCGCACACTTGAGCCTGCAGACTTTACCATTAAATTGACCTCAACGGGCATCCTTATTATAGTCATCAGGTCTAATATAATAAACAAGAAATTATAATTATTAGGAACTAGAGCCGGCATCTGTGCACTTGGCCCATCTCCTCTTGTGAAGGCAGCAGCCCCTGCTGACACCCATCCCCTCACAGATTCTTACAGCCCATCCTTGTTCCTTCTGGTACCCCTTGCTTCACTGTCTGTGCCTTTTCTTCTCGTAACCCTTCAAGTCAGTTTACCAATGTGCTAAGGTCTCCTTCATCCTCAATAGGAGAAAAATCCCAACAGGCTGCCTTCAACCTAGACAAGTGGCTCCTCCTACTCTGGATGCCCAACAAGGGGGAACCCAGACCAACTTCCAGCCCTGTCTACTTACATGGTCTGAGAGGACCAACAATCTGCAAATTCCAGTTCCAAGGACTTTTCCTCACACCTTACCTCCTAGATTTTGCTAACGCACTGTACCCTCCTGGCCACTCCTTCTTCTTGACACACTTCTCTCCTTTCTCTTCAGATTTTCATCTTCTTTTCCCCACTGACTTAATCCTAGAATTTCCTGTGGCTCTACCCTGGCATTTCTGTCCTTTTCTCTGCTCTTTCCCCAGATGCTCACTACCAGGTATTTAACCTTCAGATCCATTGTATTTTCTCTCCTGATCGACAAACATGCTCATTTCCAAAGATCTGTTCGTCATTTCCACCATGGGTTCCACTAACATCCCCAAAACCTAGTCGTACTGGCTTCTTTATTTGGATACATGTCTCTCTGATTCCCCAGAGATGCAAGTTTCAAACCCCATGCAATACTTAAAATCTCTGCAATAAAATCAGATGTCAAATCCTTAATCTTCCCTTTACTAAGAGAAAATTGCTGATCTCACAATGCCTGTTTTTCCAGAAGATAATTGGAAAGATGAAATAAAACAACACACATGAAATGCCTCACAGAGTCTAGAAAATGACAAATGTTCACTGAATATTATCTGAATTTACAAACAGAAAAGAGATAACACGGGGTGATCTCTATTTAACAAATGTAATCAGGTCAGCTTGTGTTTCCCCTTTTGTAAAATGAGGGTAAATCCGAACTTGAGGATAGTATTTGAAAGGGTTACACAAGGAAGTATAAAGCCCTCATAATAGTTCTTGGCACAAGGAAAGTATTCCATAGCTGGTAGGTACTATGATTCTGAGTCAAATACCTACTAAAAAATTAAGTTTTATAGTATTTAAAACAAAAATCTCTTAAGAATATTCAGTACATGGTTAAAGCTACAACTTTATCCCCCAAAAACTGTAGTCAATAAAGAGGAACTTCTCCCTTTCATAAAGCAACCTGAGTTCCTGCCTGAGGGCAGAAATACACAGTGACTTTGTGCCACTGTCTCACCAAAACTCTTACAATGTGGTGACGAGCCTGGCTGGGTAAGATCAGAGGAGAGACTAGACTGTACAAGGATAACACTAGACTCTCCACCTTCACAGGGTGGAAAGGGAACCACCTGCTTCTCTAGCCCAGATGCACTAAATGCCCACTGCTGCCACCTGGAACTGCAAGGTCCTCAGGGAGTGAGGGAAACCCTGGACAGACTATCTTTGTGGCAAAAGGAGATCACTTCCTCTCTGAGACCCTGTTTCTTTATGCTTTTTTTTTCTCCCCACAGCAAGAATATCATATGAGAATTATACTTTACCCATAACTCCCTCCTCAGGTCTTCATCCTCAAATTGACTTAGCTGATTCAAAACATCCTCAATCAAGTGACTCCTTCTCACTCTGAGGTTAAAGGTGGGCATCAAGGCTAATTCGGACTCTTCGTGTTCCATAACACCTGCTAAACTCATACAAGCCCTAATTTTTCTCTCCTAGGAAAACAAAAATCTTTCATTTCATCTTGCAACTTGCCCTCTTTAAACAGGAATTTATAAAGCGAATAAACCAGTTTTGTTCATAAGTGTTCCTTGCATTGAGAGAACAGCCTTCTACACACCCCCGGAGGGAAATTATACATTTACTCTCAGCAAACAGAAGAAATGTGGGACCTGGGAATGAACTACTTTGTGGAGTGAAACTGGATGAGAGAAGTGACCAACTGCAGATTTCACTGGACCACTTCTCCTGTCAACACAATGATTACTGCCTAAGTCACTAAAGCTAATTACCATCACAGGCTGAGAGACTTTTCAGTGTCCACTGAAACAGTGCAGCTTAATATTCTCACTCAGAAGAGAAGTTCAGATGTTTATAAAGGAAGCAGGTTGCAGGAAAAAGTCCAGAGTTAAACCAGGAAGTCAATACAACAGAGACAAGGAATGGGTGGGGGAAAAAAGGAGAAAGAGAAAGGGAAAGATGGATGTGATGTCCACCCTGAAACCAAAAGGCAACCTGAGGTCACTAACGTCTGTGGCTCTTAGTACAACAAAGAGCAACCAAATACCAGTGCCGTAAAATTATCATTGGAAGGTTATTTAAAACCAGAAGAATAGGTTACAAGAGTTGAACAAAACAAAAAATATTTTATCTTTTGTTTGTCTATGTTTAGTATTTCATTGATGGTCATACTTGGAACTCAAATCAATTTCCTGTTTTATACACACATTATAGGGAAGTGTCTACTTTAAGGAAATGTATTTGAGTGCTACACATATGTCTGTACACATAAAAGTAAAAATGACAATCTTTAACATTTCTGGACACTTACTTTGTGGGAGGCACGGTTCTAAAAGCTTTACCTCCATCAACACATTTAATCCTGGTCAAAATGTGATGAAGCAGGGATTTTCTGATACACTTCCCTGGGCCTTTCTTTCTTTTCCTCTGGCAGTGCTGGGGATCAAATCCAGAGCCTTGTGCACTCTAGCCCAGCACTCTACCACTGAGCTGCATTTTCAACTGTCTGCTTTTAAGTCCAAAACCACTCTGCTATACATTTTCATAAACAAATAGCTGGTGACAAGATACTGAAAAGGGGTGACTTTTTACAAACCTTCATTACGGTTGGTATCAGAGTAGCAGCCATTTATAGGGGCCCTAATTTCAAGAATCTGTTACCACCTCTATTCCTGCTGAATACATTGTACTCCCTTTTAACAACAACAACAACAAAGTCCTGAACCTAGTGTTAATCAAGCTCAAATCAGTTATGCCTCTTTGAGCATGACTCAGAGAACTACAGGCTGCTACTGCCAACTGCAGGTAGAGACTGCAGTTGGCAGTTTTTTCTGCTACTGAGACTCTAAAATCGCACTAGTCAGAGCCAATGCACATGCTGACTGACAGTCTGCTGGCTGCCTTTACTAAAAGACCCTTGCAGGACACAACCACTGGGTGGCTCCTCAGCCCCCACAATGTTGCACATTTAAGGCATTTATCCAATAGTAGTGAAGACAAACAACTAGGTACACATACCTGTATTCTTAGGAGTGAGTCTGCATACAGTAGTTTAATTTTTGACAGAATATTAAAGACAAATGGGAAATGACTGAATATGACACAGCTCTGTGTATCTGCTGAGGGGTCCTAAAAACAGAAATGAGGACTCTGGTGAGGACAGACACCTTACACCTTCCATCAGAACCTAAAATCCCTCTTAGCTTAAGGTCTCAGAACTTCCAGCCAAAGCAACCAAAACCACTGGTCAGTGGTAGTAAAAAATGTGTTTAACACATATTAATGAAATCTAGCTGGGCACGGTGGCGCACGCCTGTAATCCTAGGGACTGGGGAGGCAGGGGCAGGAGAATCGCAAGTTCGAGACCAGAGGCAGTCTGCGTAATTTAGTGAGACCCTGTCTCAAAAAGTAAAACATGGGCTGGGGTGCAGCTCAGTGGTCCAGCACTTGCAAAGCACACAAGCGCAAGGCCCTGGGTTCAACCCCCAGTACCACCAAAAAAAAAAAAAAAGGAAATGTACACAACCTAGTATGTTATTTTTTTGCGGTACTGGGGGTTGAACCCAGGGCCTCGCACTTGCAAGTGCTAGACCACTGAGCTGCACCCCCAGCCCATTTTTTTTTTTTTTTTTTACTTTTTTGAGACAGGATCTCGCTAAGTTATGCAGACTACCTCTGGTCTCGAACTTGCAATCCTCCTGCCTCCACCTCCTGAGCCGCTGGGATTACAGGCGCGCCCCACCAAGTGCCCAGCGTATATAACCTAGTATTTTGAAAATCCATTTAATTTAGCAATTATTTTTAAACGTTGGACCCATCCAAGCCTTTTGGTGGGCAAAGGGTGATATGCTCAGAGTAAAATGATACCCTTCAGAGAAAGGAAGAACACCTGCGATCAGCTGCTACACTAGCAGCAGGAGTCTGTCAACTGTTTTTTAAGAAAATAAAAAAGCCCCAACAACACCAGGACCTTCCCCAACGCCACAGCCCTTCACCACTGCCGTCTTTGGCCACCGGAGCTGCCACCTGCACTGTCTCAGCACCACGACTCCTTTCCTGGTCAGAGTGGGGCTAGATTTTGACTTTTTTTTTTTGAGCATATCTGTGCCTCACAGCGCTCCCCATGTCCCACCTGCCTGGCTGGTCCAAGTTTTCTCAACAAATATCAGTCACGTTTCTGCCACTGCTCCTGCTACAAAATTGCGTAGATTTTAAATAGTCTTAGCTTTTCCCATTAAGACCTGCCATTTCAATTGTGCAATTGGGTGCAGTACAAGGTAACTCATTAATTATCAATTTCCCCTTTAAACATGGTTAACTTACCAAGTTTGTTTTCCAAGAGGCCCTTCTATATGCTTCTCCATAAAAATTGAGCCAGTCCGAGAGCTCATCTAGTTTAAAAATATTTTCAGGCAGTTGATATTTAGTCTGGTTCACCTTAAATAAAATATGACTTATGAAAAAGTTTTATATTTAAAGACAAGTTTGCTGGATTAGATTATCAGACTCAATAATAAATTAAAACACTGTTAATGGCCACAGTAAAATTCTATCCAACTTCAAAAGCCCCAAATCTTATGGACATAAAGAATAGTTAAGATTTAATAGTAGTGACTGATGATAGGATAAACTTTGACTTTTAATTCTTATAAGAAAACATTTTTTTGGTTGAGTGCAGTGGCGCATGCCTTTAATCCCACTTACTTGGGATGCAGAGGCATGAAGATCACAGGTTCGAGGCTAGAGGCTGGCTGCATAACTTAGCAAAACCCTGACTTAAGATTAAAAAAAAAAAAGGAGAGTGGGACTGGAGGTGCAGACTAGTGGTAGAGCACTTGCAAAGTATGTGCAAGGCCCTGAATTCAATCTCCAAGTACTGAAAAAAGGAGAGGAGGAGAGGGAAGAGGGGAGGAGAGGGGAGGGGAGGGGAACAAAAGAAGAGGAGATAAGACATCTTTTTCAGTACTGGGGGTTACTGACCCCAGGGTCTTGTGCATGGTGAGCAAGTGCTCTACCACTACACTGCATTCCATCTGTTTTCTTTTTTTTTTTTTTTTGAGACCCATTCTCACTAAGTTGTACAGTCTACTTCTGATCTTGAACTTGAGATCCTCCTGCCTCAGCTGAGTTGCTGAGATTGAAGGGGGTGTGCCATCATGCCCAGCTAACTCAAATGCAGCATGAAGCCAAAGTACCCTCGGGCCCAGTTCCTCACATGTTAGTCGCCAGAGCCCAGCAATGTACCATTCAGACATGGTATCCCTACTGAGACAGATGTAGAACATTCTACTTCCACCCCAGATGACTAGTATTATGACATGTGCACAGAACACTCTGGCATCAGTCAGCGAAGATGCACGATCACAAAGGTACTGGGTGCTTTAGACGTTCTCATATCTGACCTCAACGAGCAGGCCCAGTCTTGCCCACCATTCTTATGTCTTCTGAAAACCCATGCTGGCTGTGACACTGCAGCTATTCATCCGGAATGTTCTTACTGACTCTCACTCAGACCCCAAAGGACTCAGGCCTCCCAGGGCCACCACGTGAAGCATGCTGGCATGACCCCCGTCACCATGGGCCTCTGGACCCTGCTCACCTCAGCCTTGCACTGGCAGGAGCCTCAAGGACCCTGGCAATATAAACCTCATACACTCCCTGGGTCTGATTAAGATTCAGGGCAGTTCTTCAACAGAAGGATGGATAAAAAAAACTATGGTACATATACACAATGGAATACTACTCAGCAATCAAGAAAAATGAAATAAGGTCACTCGCAGCAAAATGGATGGAATTAGAGAAAATTATTTTAAGTTAACAAACACAAGCTCAGAAAGAGAAACACCACATGTTTTCATTCATATGTGGGAGCTGAATCAAAATTATAAGAAGGAAAAATCCTATTCAAAGGTTGAATCAAAATAAAAGGAAAAAAAAAGCTAAGAATGGTGTCAATATAAATGGTCTAGAAAATGCATGCAATTGTTCTGACAAGATAAAAACAAAGTTCACTACAGGAAAAGTTTCTATCTTAAACAGAACTGGAACCCAAGGACATATAGAAAAATATTACCAAGTACGTGATAGAGAAAACTTAGATGGGGAGGGTGGTGGGGGGAAAGGATACAAGAGGGTAAGGGGGAACCTATATGAATAATGTACATCAAAATGCATATATGGAAATGTCACAATAAAAAGCATGTCAGAATGAATCACATTAAGGTGTACATTAAAAATTTCCAAAAAAAAAAAAAAGATTCAGGGCAGTTGAAAGTGAAGGGACTAATTGTCAAACACAGGACATGGGGTTTCTAAGTGGACCCTTACCCTGTGCAGCTTTTTCAACACCTCTAGGAGAGCTTTAAGGTGACAGTTATTCTCATCGCTTTCAGTCCAGTAATGCAGCTGAGAGTGAATGGCTCTTTTAAACATTTGAACTAGGCTTCTGAATGGGGATTCTTGCAGAGTTGTCCAGTATTCCTCTGAGGAACACAAAGAAGGCAGATGTGAGGCTAGCATGCAATTTTTCTTAGATTCTTAGAAGACAAAAAGGGATCAATATTTCTTTCTTTCTTTTTTTTTTTGGCGCAGTACTAGGGGCTGAACCCAGAGCCTCACAGTTGCATGCTCTGCAAGTGCTGGACCACTGAGCTGCGCTCCCAGCCCTTTTTTTTTTTTTTTTTTTTTCACTTTTTGAGACAGGGTCTTGCTAAGTTACGCAGACTGCCTGTGGTCTCGAACTTGCAATCCTCCTGCCTCCGCCTCCCGAGCCGCTGGGATTACAGGTGTGCGCCACCGCGCCCTGCCAGATCAATATTTCTCAAAACAAACAAAGCATTTTAACATATAATTACAAGAACACATTTGTACTAATTTCATCAGTGAATAAATACAACTGCAATAATATACAAACATTTCAAACATACTGCCAAGTGTTAGATTTTAATAGCTTGAAAAAAATTCCTCAAGTTAATAAAAGCACAAACTTGATCTAATTAATTTGTGAAAAGATGAAATTAGCCACATCTTTGCCCAGATGAAATAGCATAATGTATTAAAAATTAAGAATTGTTTGTGACTGCAGAGTAGTAACTTTGTGCTCCCAGCCAGAATTTTTAGCTGAGTTTTACGGAATTATGGATATTTTTGTTAGGTATCATGATGGTAATGTAAGATTCCAAATTCTTAGGTAAATGTTGAAATAAGTGAAATATCATGTCTTCAACTTATATTCAAATGGTTAAGCAAAAACAAAATCTATCCTGTATACAGAGAACACAAATAGCCATGTATTAATTATGACGGACCCTAATGTAGAGGATATGTGGGTAAGTGGTGCACTGCACCATTCCTTCTTCTGTTTGTAAAGCTTTTCACAGTGAAAAGCTGGGAACAAATAACCTTATGACCAAATCATGCAGGTATTGTATCAAGAACTCTAAAAATGTCTAGAATAACTTCTCAGATGATGACAATAATTGTTATAGCATCTTTAGAGTATGCTAAGAATATGAACTAAAACAAATGAATGCATTTTTAATCACCTAAATTTTCCCTAACTTTACTAGGTATGTCTTGCAACTGAGAAGATATGTAAAGTATTTTCAAATGTAAATCATCAGTCTTACCCAGAACCCCTGAAGACTGGTCACTCATTTTACAAATTATCTCTGCAAACGGAACCACCAGGCTCTCCCAGTTGTTGAAATCATGCATTACAGGACATTCTGGGAGAAGGAAGAAAACTTCTAATGCTTCCCGGTGTGGAGAACAGAATGGCAGGTTTTTGAGCAGATTATCCCTGAGACAGGTAGTTATCTGTGGTCAGAAGGATCAGGGAAAAGGCATTCAAAACTCAGCAGGAGCTGGGTGCAATTTACTGTAACAAAACAAAGTGTCAAACCTGGAGTTTCATTCCACTAGGAAATTAGAAGAATTGCTTAGTTTTCTGAATGCATGTTGGTAACTCATCTTACCTAGTCTCCTAAATACTGGAGGTACAGATATATGGCAAGCCTTCTCCTTATCCAATTGTTGGGTGCATGAAGGAGATCAAGAAGAAACCAGATGTGTAAGAGGGATACTGGGCAAATGGGTTCAGAACAAATTCACAGTCCTCTCAATGACTACCGCATTCTCCCCTCTGGTTCACGTTATCACACTTCATTGTTTTTAAGCAGAATGTGTCAAAACCCAAGAAAGCAAAACAAACAAACCAACAAAAAACCCAAGGGAACACATGGTTCCTGTTATCTTCTTGTAAGACCTCCTATCTCTACCATAATCACTAGTTTCTACCCTGTCCAATCTTCCTGTAGTTTCCTTGACTCTGAAGCTAAATGTTCAGGAAAAATTCAAAATGAATTCTGTATTATTTGTCGTGCGTGCTTGGAGAGCAATAAACATGTTAAAAAACCCACAATGAAGATCAGCCAGTATTTACATTAACTGGTCATTTAATTCTTGCAGTTTCTCTATGACACAGATATTAACCCTGTTTTATGAGAAATCTGTGCTTCAGAGAAACTTAATAGCTTTCTCAAGGTAACATAGTCATACTGGGAATCTTTCTTGGATTTTTCTGACTCTAATGCCCATTTTTTTTTTTTTTCCATAATGGAGACCTGAACCCAGGGCCTCATACACACCTTGCAAGTGCTCTACCACTGAGCTGTACCCTCAGTCTTTTCATTTTGAGACAAGGTCTTGCTCAGTTTCACAGGCTGCCTCTGGCCTTGAACTTGCAATCCTCCTACCTCCATCTCTTGAGTTGCTGGGATTACAAGCATGCACCACCATGCTTGGCTCTCCAATGCCCAAACTCTTATCCACTAAAACAGAAGTCTCCAACCTTTTTGGTACCAGGCACTGATTTTGTGGAAGAAAATTTTTCCATAGACAGGGGATGGTAAAGGATGAGGCAAGAGCATTACATTTATTGTGTAAATACTGATGAAGTTTTGCTTGCTTGACGTTCACACCAGTACTGATCTATGGCCTGAAGGTTGGGGAACCCTGCCCTAAATCATGAGGTATTAGCTAAAGGATATCTCTACATGTACAAATTCTAGTAATTGCTTTGATACATTGGATTCCCACTGGTAGGCACAGTCCCTGGAGTTATGGATGCACAACAATTCCATTTTAGGCATCAGTGGCAAACAATTCTCACATTTATTTGCTCCTAAGCCATAACCTCAAACATCCCAGCCTGCTCTAACCTTTGACACTATAGACATTGTCTCAAACCAGCTGACTGCTTCACACTGTGCCCTGGGTTTACCTTCCTAACTGCCTGGGAGGTTCTTCTGGCGGGGAGGCACCTGGTTAGTGGCCCTTCCTCTAGGCAGTTTGTTTGAGGACTCCAAGTAGAGCTAACCATTCACTGCCGTTGGAACAACTAAATTCATCTGAAAATATCTATTGTACACAACTGAATTCTAAGCCAGGCACTACAGAAGAAAGAGGGGTGTGAAACACACCAAATCTTGAGGCTGACACCGTCATGTGTATAAATGACTCCCTCACCAACAAAGGAGTTTTTTATTTTTTCAGTACTAGGGGTTGAACCCAGGGCCTCGCACTTGCATGCTTTGCAAGTGCTGGACCACTGAGCTGCAACTGCAGCCCTTTTTTACTTTTTTTTTTTTTTGAGACAGGGTCTGGCTAGATTACACAGACTGCCTCTGGTCTCAAACTTGCAATCCTCCTGCCTCTGCCTCCCAAGTCTCTGGGATTACAGGCATGTGCCACTGTGCCCGGCTTCAAAGCAGGAATTTCCAAAGGGCAGGGGAATGTCTCCTTCATTTTTCATTATGTCATCAATTTGGCACCCAGCATGTAGCAAGTACTCAAATGCCTGGTGAAAGCCATTGTGTGTGGGTCCACAGCACTCTCAAGACAGAAACATTACAGGTCTTCTTACCCAGCTCTGCTATTCTCAAGTAGTTACTTGTACTTTATTTTTCTGGCATAACCAAGGTGTAATCAGTATGCAAGGAGGGCCCTCAGTGATGAGCCGATCCAGTCCTGTCCCTTCAGATGTGGAAGTGGCCTCCTGTTTCTCGTGGCCTTTCCACAGCTATGTTCAGCAGCACTGACTCAGAAGAAGCTTACTGAAAGAAAGTTATGCTGACCCTGACTGGAGGGCTTTAACCAAGCAAAGTCAGCAAACTTTGAAAGCAGAAGAAATGCTGACAAAAGTCTATGGGGTGACTCCTGGGTCAGTGTCAGAAGCACCACTAATTGCTGGAGTCCTGATAAAGGTAAATAATCAGGGATCCATTTTACCTCAGACTCCTAACTGGCTAGTGTTTCTCTTAAAGTTAATATAAATTAATTTCCACATCCCCTTAAGAGAAAACTTGCAGCTAAGGTAGGGTTGCGGCAGACAGAGCATCAGGAGGGAGGGAGCAAAGTGACGGAGCAAGAGAGGCAGAGAGGGGAGAGTGAGGGGCAGAGGAAAACTGAGGGACAGAGAAAGAAAGAGAGAAAGAAAGAAAGATAGCGAGGAGGAATGGGAGGGAGAGAAGGGGGGGAAGAGAAGGAGGGAAGGGAGTAAGAAACGGATGAGGAGCAAAGAAAAAAGGAGAGGAAAAGAGAGAGAGAGAAAAAAGGAACTAGAGGTGGTGGGCAGAAGATTTGAGAGAAAATTGGAGGTACCATCCCTAGATCAGTCAGTACCCTATTAGGGAAAGAAAGTAATATGCCTGTATTGAGAACAGCTACGTTAATAAGGGAAGCTTCTTTGAAACATCTGCAGGTAGAAAACCTGAAAATAGTAGTAACAATGTTGAAGCAGGAAACAACACCTCCATAAAGGATAAGAATATTCTAGAACCTACAGGAAAGGAAGAAGTGCAATGGAACAAGAGAGGAAGGATCCAGGAAGTCATTCCTAGATGGAGGGCATGCTCATATTAGAAAAAGCACCCTCCTAAACCGGGCGCGGTGGCGCATGCCTGTAATCCCAGTGTCTCGGGAGGCGGAGGCAGGAGGATCGCCAAGTTTGAGACCAGAGGCAGTCTGCATAACTTAGCGAGACCCTGTCTTAAAAAGTAAAAAATGGGCTGGGGGTGCAGCTCAGTGGTCCAGCTCTTGCAGAGCATGCAAGTGCAAGGCCCTTGGTTAAACCCACAGTACTGCCAAAAAAAAAAAAAAAAAAAAAAAAAAACCCCCCAACCAACCAAACAACAACAAAAAAAACCCCACCCTCCTTTATGCTTAGAACTACATATAAAATGGTCTTATTCTGGTCTACCGAATTCATCAAATCCTTCAACCGCCTAAAGCCCAGAGCTGAAGAGATTCCTTCTAGAACATATGGACATGTGTTTGCATATAAGGTGCGCTATTTAGACTGCCTGTAATCCATGTGACTGCCACATCAATTATGTCATCCTAAATGGGCGAACTCAAGAATGTTATCTCAGTTTAACTTAATCTGGATAAACTGTAGCATCTCAAGAGACTCTCTTAAGAAAAACATTTCATCTAAAACTTTGGGTTCTTGTAAGAAAATTCCAGTGTATTTCTTTCTCCAAATAACACTGTGAAAAATACCACCGTGTTAATAATCCAGTCCTTTTGGGTTATCTCCTTAAAGATGTTTCTTGCTTTATTTAAGTCTGAATAAATAGCCATGGTTCCTGAAGTCAGTCTGTAGAAGAAAGATAAACAAATGGATGGTTGAGCAAGGATTTTTCAAGATGAAGCAATTTATCAGATTATCTAAATGCAAAGTTTCTTCTAGGGTCTGTCCCCCTATCAGTGAAATTACCTCTGCTCAACTTTAGAGTAACTGTAATAACTTGGGTGAATACAAACACAATTGAAACCGTTGGAGACAACCTATGATTATTTCTCAAGATGCCAACAGGCCGCACTAACTCTATATACCTTAAGACTTGAACTCAGATACTGTCTTATCTAAAATAGGTAATTGAGGCCAAGGAGATAGCTTAGTACAGAGCATTTGTCCTGAATATGTGATGCCTTGGGTTTGATCCTTAGCACTGCAAAAAGAAAAAAAGAAACTTAAAAAGTCCTTATTATCTAGCAATTGTTGTTAGGTGCCGTCGAGTCAGTATCCGACTCACAGCGACCCTCAAAGGGTTTTCAATGGCTGACTGTTTCGGGATTGCCTTGGGAGTGGATTGCCAGGTCCTTCTCCCATTTTTGCGGTGCTGGGAATTGAACTCAGGACCTCAGAGACTGCAGCGCAGCGCTCTACCCACTGAGCTAAATCCCAGCCCAGCTATCTAGCAATAGGAATAGTTAAATAAAGGTGCAATCTTCCTGTGGACTATCATGCAGCCATTAAAATAATGTTAAAGAATGGGGTATGGTGATGCATGCCTGTAATCCCAGACTTGGAAGGATGAGGCAGGAGAATTATCAATTTGAGGTCTGCCTGAGCTACACAGTTAGACCCTCTGTCAATACAGAAAAACAATGAATAATGTAGAACCGAATAAAATGGAAAATGGAAAAAATATTAAGTATGAAGTAATGTATAAAACAATGTAACTCCTTTGGATGTGTACACAGTATAGATCCAGGGTTTTGTGCATGCTAAGCACATGTTCTAATACTGAACTACACACCAGCCCTAGCCTGATTTTCTGTACAATACATGTGCATAGAAAAAGGAGACACACACACAGTCTAGGGATTACTTTTCTTGTCCCTTTTTATTTGGGGGGGGGATGGGGTCTATATATGATGGGGTCTATATATCCCACGTTGCTCTGAACTTGGATCCTCCTGCCTCTGCCTCCTGAGTAGCTGAATTCCAGGTGAACACCACTGCACCCAGCTGGTCATACTCTTAAGTGACATGAATATTATGGACGGTTTTCACTTTATTTCCATTTTTTTTTTTAAATAGTACTTGGGAGTAGAATCCAGAGCCTCACACATCCTTTTCAAGAGCTCTACTACCAGGCTCCACTGTAGCCATTTTTAAATTTCTGATCTTAAAGTTATCAGGGTGCCTCTAGCCTCGAACCTGTGATCCTCCTGCCACTGTCTTGAGCCAGTGGGAGGACAGGTGCACACCATGGCACCTGCCTGTGTGTCTTTTTTTATGGTGTGGGCCTAGCACATGTGAGGGCAAGTGCTCCACCACTGCACCGCATCCCCAGTCCTGGTTTTTGGTATTTTATACAGCAAGCAGATAGCTGCTGTTGATGAAAACAGATTTCTATTTTACAAAGAGATAAACACATAGCTAACTTTTGGCCCTAGAACTTTTTCTATGTTTTCCCAAAGTTTTTAGTAGAATTTTATTGTATGTATTACCTTTCCCTTAAGAAACTTCCAGTTAGACAAGCAGGGGATGAAAATATCTCCCGGATTTCCCTACATTAAGAATAAGACAGTAGTTAAACCAAATCACAGAGTATGTCTCCTTACAAAATGAGACGTGATAAATAAAACTTGTAATTGTCCTTCAATTTTCTTCCTCTCTCTTCTATTTGTTTGCATATTATCTTGGCATCTGAAAGTCTGACACATTTGCTAAATCTCAATATGGGAAACACGGGAAACAGCAGGATACAAACTCAAAGAGCTTTAGGGAAAGAGCAAAAAGCCTGATCTACGGTAAGAGCTTTATTGGAAAAATAAAACACTCTCACCCACTTTGTAATACCTATTACTTCTCTTTCACTGAAGTGGGACAAAACAAATTACCAGAAATCAAATGGGGGAGTTCAGTTTCATTTTAGAAGTAACTACAGAAATGCTCCTTGATCATTCATGTTCTCCAAATTATGATGCAGGTATTTTGCACAATTTCCAGAATTAGAAAGCCTTATGTAAAATAGCTCTAAAACGAAGAACAGGGAAGCCAGAATTATTCAGCTGTCAAGTGGAGATGCTTGAAGAAGTGGTTCCAGGGTCAAAGGAGGGGGGGAAATGTCAGAAGATATTTTCTGTTCAGAGTCACAATACACATAAACATATTAAAGGCCTAGAGAAGTCCTACAATATAGACAGCTACATTCACAGAACTTACATCCTAGTTACGATGATTAATATTAGGTGTCAACTTGGTTAGGCAATGATACCCAGATGTTTGGCCAAACACTATTATAGATGTTTCTGTGAAGCTTTTTGTTTTTTGTTTTTTAAAGATGAGAGGAACATTTAAATCAGCAGACTTTGAATAAACTAGATTATCTTCCTTAATGGGGCTAGGCCTCAAAAGAAAAAAAATAAAGTCACCCAAGAAAAAAACTGCCTTTAGACTCAAACTCCATCTGCTCATCTCCAGGTCTCTACCCTGCTGGCCCACTCTGCAGATTTTGGACTTGTGAGCCCCATAAATTACATGAACCAATTCCTTAAAACAATCTTTCTTTTTTTCAATAATTAGATATACATCCTACTCATTCTGTTTCTCTGGGAAACCCTGACCAATATACTAGAGGACCACAGAATTTCACATCTGCACTATGTGGAACCAGTTGAGGAGATACTTCTTGAGAAAGAGATAAACAGTCAAACACAGGGAGTGCAAGCACCTTTTTGTATTCTGCCACTGTTTAGTTCCCACATCAGCAATCCATCTTTTTATAGCCCCTTCATTCAATGTAAGAATTTTCCTTCTCAGATTAACATAGGAATTCTGTAAACAAGAAAAAAGTCAAATAAGATAATTTATACATATCAAAATCCGTACCCAAGTTTTAGGCACATTCTTAGAATAGACAGTAAGGGTAATGTTTTCCTGTTTATTTTTGTTTTTTTCTTGAGACATCATTTGGCTATGTTGCTGGAGCTAATATGGATTTCCTGGGCCAAAGCAATGCTCCTACCTCAGCCTCCCAAGTGCTTAGATGACATGGGTGTGTGTGCTAATTGTCTAGTTGATGTATTTTCCTTTTTGCAGTACTTGGGGGCTGAACCCAGAGCCTTACACATGCTTTGCAAGTGCTCTACCATTGGGCTGCACCCCCAGCCCATTTCTTATTTTTTCAGACAGGGTCTTGTTGAGGTATGCAGGCTGCCTCTAGCCTCAAACTCATGATCCTCCTCCCTCTGCCTCCTGAGTCACTGGATTACAAGTGTGTGACATCCTACTGTCTGACTCATTTTTGAATATAGATACTACAGCTTTGGGACAATCATAAAATGATATTCTAGCAAGGAATATTTCATCATTTGCCTGGTTGTCAATTTCTTGCTCAAGAGGGCTTAGACTCAAACCAAGTTTCCGAGTGCAAACACTCAGCATTTTATACAACTACAATCAGGCTAAAATGAACAAGAAACATCCTTGAGGGGAAGATCCTGAAAGAACTATGTGTAAACAAGAGGAACTCGACAGGCCCTGTGAAGGCAGGCATGGAGGTTATGGACTGATTGTTTATGAACCAATGAACACTGGGTCTTTTTATTTTTATTTTTGGAACGTTTTTTTAAATATTGTACTGGCTGGCAACATCTTTTTTAGAGTCAAACTGTCAGCTCGTTAAGACAATGACTAGTGCTACTGGCAAGGTATCCAACAGAAGGTAGGTAGAATCTAAGGAAACCATACTGACTCAACATTCATCATGGATAAATCTACTGATGTTTATGGGAAAGAATAAATGTAGCTTAAATAAAGGATCAGTAATGTCCAACTATTCCAAAAGAGTGAGCCTAATCACCTGATGATTTTGAAGTTCACCAAACCTGGATTCTAGAGCCCTTCATTGTGCTTAAAATATCATATAACATCCAGAAATTTATTTTTACCTCTTTTCCCATCCAAAGCAAAATGCTTTGATTCCCTCCAGCAATCATTATCAGTTCCTTTTCTGAGTTACAACTTTCTGAAAGGAATGCAAAAAATAACAATGGGTATACAAAGTTATTTGGCACAAATCTGCACATAATTTAAGTAATTTCAGTTTCTTCTTAAATGTACTCATAGTATCTTGGCAAGAGACAGACTCAGCACATTTCCCGCCAACTAGGAAGTAGACACATATACTCCAAGGTAAAGCATAGAGGCAAACATAGGTGACTCATAAGGTTTACATGTGGCGTTAAACATATGTAATTAATGTTTATATAGGTAACATAAATGAATATTCTATAAACTGTCATCTGGCTTAATTCAGCTCCCATGCCCCAAAACCACTACCCCAAAATTTAACCAATGATTGTTGGCTGCAAAAGATATGAATAGATACTTCAAGTCCTGTAATGTTACAAGGAAGCAAAGATAATACATGAACTGCTTAAGGAAGTAACTCTACTGCTCATTTCCCTAGAAGAAATGAGAGCTTTCTAATTCTCAGCTTTCAGAAACAATCAATTGTGAGGTGCTCCAAGGTACTTCTACATTAGAGCATTTCAGGGCTCAGACTCTAGGTTACACAGGGCACGGTTCAATTTCAAGCCAAATCATTCCTGGCCTTGAAGACGTGGCTAGCCCATTGCTTTCCATGCCTCTGTATCCTCCAGCAAAATGGGGGAAACAGAGTACACCTTCCAGAACCAGTACAAGAACTGGTAAGACAGACAATACAGGTAAGGTCTCAGAGTCGGTGACGACTCAGCATTCCCAGGGTGTCATTTACTACAGGCCCCAATCAAACCACAGAGGTAAACGGATCATCACGCAGTAAGGACGTCTCTTACAAATGAGGTCAGCTGCACAGGCCTCTGAATCCCTATAAACTGTATTGTGATTAAGTTTATGTTAATCTTAATCTGAAGCAAGGGGAAATAATGGCCATTTTGATTTGACAAATTAGACTGAATCTTTTAAATTTACAAGTGAAAACATGAAACCAATGTGGAAAACTCCTTCCATATTCACTGCTTTCCTTGCTGCCACATTACACACTGAGGTCACTTTCTCTAACAAGGAATTATACCAAATCCTGTACTCTTAGAGAATTTACCAAATCTGAGCTCTTCATCTGATGACAACTTCATGGGAAGCGGTTTCAGTTGATTATGTTTTCCACCATTTCCTAATTGTCCTTCTTTTCCAAAACCAAAGGAAAAGACCTTTCCCAAATCAGAAACATAGGCAAGTGTGTGCCACCTGTTAAATAAAAGCACATTCTGTCAGTGTGTAATTACTGCCAACGATGAGAGTACTTAGCAACACAACAAACTGCCAAAATCAGGTTCCCCAGGAGGAGTGAAATAAGCGCTCAAGGTCTGGAAACCATGAAATTGACATGTGGCTGAGAAGACTTTGGAAAATCTACACTCAAGACCACAACGGCACGCACTGGCAGTGTTCCCTTTGTTGGGAACAAGCATCTTTCCTGGACTGCTACTGCTTTTAAGCCTCAGCTGAGGGTCACCACATGCTGGAATTCATTGAAGAGCCTCCTCTCCCCATCCTAGAAGACTGGGCCATCTGACTTTCCCAAAGAGCCTCTTTACTACACTGACTTTCTCACTGGCCTTTCCCACCAATGGTGCAAGGAATTCGGCCTTATTCGAAGAGAAGTCTGTGCTTGTCCCAAGTTCATAAGAGGTAACCTCTAAACTCTTAGTATTTCTCAGAGCTGGATGCTGTGGTGCACACCTGTATCCCAGTTCCTCGGGAGGCTGAGGCAGGAGGGTGGTGAGTTGAAGACAGAGGTAATATGAACAATTTAGCAAGAATCTTTCTCAAAATAAAAATAAAAAGGGGGCTGGTGGTACAGCACAGTGGTAAAGTGCTTGCCTAGCATGCTCAAGGCCCTGAGTTCAACCTCCAGCACTTAAAAAAAAAATAAAAATAAAAAAAATCAGGGCTTTCTAGTGGTACTGAAAGTGTGCAGCATGCATAAGGCTCTCGGTTCAACCTCCAGCACTACACACGCACACAAAAGAAACCAAAGAAAATAAGTATTATACTAAAGATTATTATTATCTCATAATGCAACGTGTCCACAGCCATGGTACCCTAGCGTCCGATCCCGCCTGATCTCAGAAGCTAAGCAGGGTCGGCCTGGTTAGTCCTTGGATGGGAGACTGCCTGGGAAAACCAGGTGCTGCAGGCTAGGGAGAAGGACCTGGCAACACACTCCAGAAACAATCTGCCATTGGAAACCCTGTGAATAGCAGAGAAGTACTGACACAGTGCTGGGCACGGTACAGTGTGAGTGTTTCGTTCTGTTTATCATTCAGCATGGGACCCGACCCAATAGCATCTAACAACAACAAACAACAAGTCTATTGCATTTATTTTATCAATTTGTCTTTGACACTTTACAACTCACCTTCCGCACGCGATCTGAGTCACTCTATTTCCAACAAGCTCAGTCACCAAACAAGGTCTTAGCTCATTCCGTGTTGAATTGTGACCAAGTTGCCCATATTTTCCAGCACCAAAAGTAAACACCAGCCCATCCTAAGGAAAGGGAACTTTGTATCACATGCTACAGAAACCCACAACAGGAGTCACAGTCATCAATGGCTCCTCATCAGTGAAGTTATATAAAAGTGCTACCAAAGTAAAGCTCCCAAACCACCAGTCTAGTCCTTCATGTGGAAAAACCAACTCCTTTACAGTGTGTTACTCCTGAAGGGTCAGGAGATAAGGGTGTGACCCACCTGTGTGAGCAGGGCACTGTGAGAGCCACCACAAGCGAGAAACTCAGCTTTCTGATTGTTTAGTGCTTCAACAAGGGAAGGAGAACTTTTATCTGTGCAGGAAAAGAATAGCTGAAGTGACCAAAAAGAAAGGCTGAGCTGCACACTGCGGTTGCCCGCACCACTCCTTCTTAACCTAGCAACAGCAGCTCCCACACTGTTCTGACAAAAAAAGCCCAGTGCTGGCATATTAAGGCCCAAGTTCTAGGCCTAAAGGTGGCAGTGAGGCAGAGGCTAAGAGGGGCACAATCAGGGCCACCTCCTTTTCCTTTCAACCTGACTTGACTAACTTTAATTGCAAGACATCTGATATTTCCAACTTCCACCTAAAATTATTATTTTCTGCAGTACTGGGAATGGGGCCCAAGGCCTTGTGTTAGGCAAGGACTCTACCACTCAGCAACATCTCCAGCCCCAGAATTACTTTTAATGAACATAGAAGATCCTTCTTTTCTTTTAAAACTCTCTACCTCAAGCCAGGTGCAGTGGGGCATGCCTGTAATCCCAGCAATCTGGGAGGCAGAGGCTGGAGAATCTCCAGTTCGAGGCCAGAGGCAGCCTGCATAGTTTAGTGAGACCATGCCTCAAGATAAAAAATAAATAAATAAAAGGGGACTAGGAGTGCAGCTCAGTGGTAGAGTACTGGCACAATATCAAGGCCCTGAGTTTAAGCCCCCAGTTCTCCCCCCCTCCAAAAATAAAAAACGATTTCTCTATTACAGTATCCTTTCCTTTGTGATTTTCCTGTCAATGCAGATATTCGGCAAAAATATTTTTTAACCACTTCTTTACTCTTACCAGTTTTTGAATATCTTTGTGTATATAGACTTAATTGATGTCTATCAAATCAGATCAAGAGATGTGGGTTTCTAAATCAAATTTTACTATTCTTTTGTAATAATATGTTAATAGACTTTAAGTGCAAAGGCACCTTAGAGGTCATTTTGTAAAAATTTGCAATTTTTTAAGAAAAAGGAAACAAGGCCTAGAGAAAAGACAAGTGACAGGCAAGGCCCTGTAGTAAGTAAACTGCTCAGTGAGAAAGCTGAATCCAGATATTCTGATCCCCATCCCACACAGGCCAGAAACATGTCTCACTGTGTTAACAAGTTCCATATGGAACATGTCTCTTGGACTGACTCTGTCCTGAAGACAGAGGTAAATCAGGAACAGTACAAAGCAAGTGAGGATCTGAGCCATTTCCAACAGTGAGGCCTAGGTTCAATTCACCTTTCATCTAACAAGTATATTTTTTAACATGAATTTGAAAATATGTTCCATACTCTTGGTGTGGCCCAGGCCTAGCTGTCCAGAATCATTTTTTCCCCATGAATAAATGTTTCCAGACATGGACAAGGCCATGCTGTGGGCCTCTCCTGCAGAAATATGAACCAAGGGGATTCCTGTGAGGTGCTCCACAATCTGTGGTGTAGAGGTTGAGGGAAACACTCTTCCAACTCCAAGCTGGCCATGGAAGTTCCGTCCCCAGGCAAAAAGCTCTCCACCTTGACATAAACAAAGAAAAGGCTGTCTCATTAAGTTCTGAATACAGCAGACATTACCCTAGCACTCTGCAGACACATGGCGTATCACCTCTCTCGCAGGCCTCTCAGACCCCACACCTGACTCAGAAACACAGGACAATCTTCTCTTCAGTCAGTAACTGCTAATGTCCTCATTCCCCATCTTAAGGAGTACAATGAAGCTACTGGAACACATTTTAATCGGATTCCAGAAATATTTAATTTACAAAATCCACAAGCTGGGCCCATGAAAAAGAAACATTCTACCTCAGAAAACAAACCTAGAACCAGTGTTTTCTCTGCTTTCCTCCTTTCATGTCCCTAACAATCCTAAAAACAACTTAAAAATTCACTTGAAGCCAGGTGTGGTGGCACATGCCTACAGAGCCCTCCCCTCAAAAATCAGTTGAAATTATAGTATCGTATCTCCAAAGGTATTTCCTTCATTAATTTAAGGAGTGTATTTTTTAAGCAAAGCTTTTAGATGTAAAGTAGCCAATATCCAAGGAAGTGTGAAAAACCGTATCGTAGCATTAGTGTTTACTGAGCACCCCTGTGAGATGCTCTGTGTGACGGGGGAGGAGGTGGCCGCGATCCTTCAACAGAACTATCAAGTGCCACCCAGCCACCAAGAATATAATAATAAGCATGACCAGCTCACTTTCTTGCTTCTCCAGCTTTTATGCTTTTTGTATTGTGATTCACCAATAATTTTCTCATGACATGAGGTCTCCCTATGTTGCCCACAAACTCCTCCTGCCTCAGCCTCCCTTGTAGATGGGATTACAAGCACGTGCCATTGCGTCCAACAGATTTATTAATGATGAGCCCTGGACACCCCCTTCCCCCACACCCATGTGCGCGAGAGCGCGCACGCGCACACACACACCAGACCCTTGAAGACAAGGTATCTGTATCCTCTTCATGACCAAAACATGGTAAGATATCATATAAACTCTCTGTTCACAAATAGATGAAGTCAAATGACTAGTTTCTTCCAGTATAAATTCATACTCTCAAGTCTCAACAGAGCCTTCAGTGCTGGCCAAATACTTGCTTATTTATTTCCATCAAATCATGGCTTCCATTCAGTTTATGATCATGTCTATTGTATATATTTTTAAAAATTCCACTGAGCCTGAAATCTACTCTATCACTCTCCCATCTTAATTATTCCTTTCACAGCCAAGAGTCCTTAGGATTTAATCCATATTCACTGTTTCCACTTCATACCACTACAGTATCTGAGAGTAAACACTGAAGAGCTGGGGAGAACCCTTGATTTACAATGATGTTAAAACATGTTAGAGACCTGTAACTCAGCCACAAACACTACACTAGGGGATTCTGAGCTACCACCATGGGAGTTTGAAGAGTACGTGGAAAAGGGAAGGTGGTTCTGGAAAAGGGTGATCCACACCTAGACCAGACTCCAGAAAGGATGGTTTTGAACTGGGCATGGTGATAATCATCCCAGCTACTTGGAAGGCTGAGACAGGAAGATCATGAGTTCAAAGCCAGTCTGGGGATATAGTGAGCCCCAATTCAGACAAACAAACAAAAATAATGGTTTTAATTACTCAGAAAATTTTTCCCATCCCACATTTGAAAAACAAAAGCACAGAATAAAATGTAGAAATAGTAATTATAGAAACCTGAAGACTGTATAGGTCCAAGAATTCTTTCATTTTGTATCTTCTTTAAGAATAGTACTCTAAACCAAGCCAGGAACAGTGGCACATATCCCAGTGACTTGGGAGGCTGAAGCAGGAGGATTGCGAGCTAGAGGGTAAAGGCAGCCTGTGCAACTTAGTGAGAGCCTATTCCCCGGGGGGGAATGGAGGTACAACCCAGTAACAGAGCACTTGCAAAGTATGTGTGAGGAGGCCCTGGGTTCAGCCATCAAAAAAAAAAAAAAAAAAGAAAGAAAGAAAGAAAGAATAGTACTCTGAACTACATAAAATTCAAAACTGTATTTGTCTTGTTACAAAATATACTCTATTGGCACTATATATACACACATATTTACTCCTTCCAAGAAACAATTACTACTCCAGAAAAGTACCTTTTGAGAGTGCAAGAGAATGATAATCTCCACAGGCAATCTGTATTACACTTTTTTCGTGTAAAATGCCTTGAAACCTAATGAAAGAAAATATATTTTATGTCAGTCAACATAGTGAAAGTCACAAAATATGTATTAGAACTAGTAATGTATTTCACTGGGAATGAAGCCCAATGGAAAAAAACTAAATCTCATGCTTTATATTGAGTACATATAAAACTAATGTTTTAATTAGTTATTAAGAAGAAAATTATGAACATTATATAATTATAAAAAGATGATTCTACAATACTATTATGCAAATAATTTCATGATGCAGGAGTAAATGGAAGTTGAAAATAAGTTCTAATTTATATGATCTAGGGAAAAAGTCTCACAAGTCATTCCATGAGAATGCATTTTCCCCCCTACTTTGAAAATGTTTATTTCTGGAAACAATTTATACGGATATTATGAGGATCAACTGAGTTAATGAATGTGAAAATCCAATTTGAGACGAGGCACAGTAATCAACCATTTCATTTAAATGCCAAAACAACACATGATACTGGCCACAAAAGGGAGCAGATCCTGCTGTCTCTACTGTACCAATGGACCTTTGTCAGTTCAAAATTCAGCGGTTACCTGATAGTAGTAGATAAACCCGGGGACAAAAATCAGATACGGTTAACATTTTACTACAACGTTACTCCCTCTTGGGTAAAATTAAAAATCCTATTTAACAATGAAAGTTTCCCACCTTGCATGTTCCATGCTGAAGTTGTATTCAAAGGGTTTTCCATCTGAGGACAGAATCAGCATATGCTCTACTCCTTGGTCCATGGAATGTATCTTCATTTTTTTCCCCAATTTGATGCACTCTGCAGAGCAAATCCACTACTCCAATTATTACCAACTATTATTGATTCATTATAACACGCTTAAAATATTTGGGAAAAAACTCCCATTAGACAACCTTTGACTTAGCATGAATTTCTCTAAGAAAATTCAAGTTCACAAAGCAAATTAGGAATTACAATTGTCTTGCCAATGGATTTATTTCCATTTGGAAAAGCACTGATTTATTCTTTGTCTTAAATGAAATATTAAGTGTGATTAAAAAGAAACAGTGTATGCTGCTGGAGTGCCATCCAACAGAAAGGCATGGATCTTCAAGACAGGAAGCGGCAGGTGGTGTCCCCAGTCACGCCGCTATGTGACAAGTTTCCACTTGTTCCCTGCAGTCAGTTGCATGGGCAAGGAAAGGTTGTGTTTGAAAGTGGCTCTAAATCATGCATTACAAGCATCACTTCAGGTATGACAATTTCTGTCAAACATTACAGTGTGTCCTCATCCACCAGATCTGATACCATGTGAACTTGTGGTTTTCCCTAAAAGTCAAAACGATCACACGAGGTAAATGTTTTGAATAGATCAGAACATGGGGGTCACCACAGCAGTGTAATTAAAGACACTCAACAGAAGAGGACTCCCAGAACTGCTTCAGAAAGTAGCAAGAGTTATGGAAGAAGTGTGTTTGAAGCCAGGGGAAGCTTGTGGGGGAGGGGGTGAAGAGTAACGTGTCTTTTACTGTAATAAAAACTTTAAACATCCATTGTATTTTTGGACCACATCTTGTAGACCCTAAAATAGCCAACTAAATACCCACTTTTAAATCCTTGTTTAATAAATTAAGACACAGAAACTAAATTTGAAGTAGCAAAAAAGCTTATGAGAAAACATAATTTTAGGACAACATAACATTTCAAGAACAAATATACTGTGTATTCTGAAACATGCTATGCAAAAACAAAAACCAAAAACAGTAATGAACACCTCCAGACTGATCCCAATACAAGTCAGTTCCTATACTTTTAACAGGAAGAACTGGGTTTGGGGGACTATTTTTAAATGGGGTGCTGTGGAAATAATGTCTCTTGGCATTAGCACATATTTATTGTTATTAGGTGCTGTCCAGTTGTGTCCAACTCATAGCGACCCTCATAGGGTTTTCAATGGCAGATTGTTTTGGGATTGCCTTGGGAGTGGGTTGCGACGTCCTTCTCCCATTTTTGCGGTGCTGCGAATCGAACTCAGGACCTCAGAGACTGCAGAGCGGTGCTCTACCAACTGAGCTAAATCCCAGCCTAGCACATATTTAGCCCTTTCTAAAACTTAAGACTTTAAATTGTTCGCTAGTTACTTAATCACATTCAATTTGTTCACGAGAATCACATTAGAATAGTTCTGGGACCTGTTTCATTCTGCAGTTTTAATGAAATAAAACCTATTCATGCAAAAATCACAAAGCACAAACAATACTACAAATGCCAGAGGAACTAAAACAGTTTGGTAGGAAGAGATGGCCCAACACATTAACCTTTTTTTAAAACGACTTAACATTTCAAATAAGTTAAAAAAAGGGGGGGGGGGACTATTCAAGAAATGGTAGTAGGACATTCAGCTAGCTATCTGGAAAACAGATACCTCTACCTCACATTGCTTAAATCAAGGTAAATTCCAAATAATTTAACTTTGAAAACAAAACCTTAGCAGCTGAAGCAATGGCACGTGGGACTTGGGAGGCAGAAGCAGGAGGATCACAAGTTTGAGGCCTGAGGAAGTCTGCGTAACTTAGCAAGACCCTGCTTTCAAAATTTAAAAAAGTAAAAATAGGTTGGGGTGTGACTCAGTGGTAAAGCACCTACAAAAGCATGCATGAGGCCCCACATTCAACTCCACAGTACTGCAAGAAAAAGAAAAGAAAAGAAAACCTTAGTGGGCATGGTGGTGCTCACCTGTGGTCTTGGAAAGAAAAAAAAAAACTATAAAGGTGAGTATGTTTAAACAGGGCTGGGATTTAGCTCAGTTGGTAGAGCGCTGCACTGCAGTCTCTGAGGTCCTGAGTTCAATTCCCAGCACCGCAAAAATGGGAGAAGGACCTGGCAATCCACTCCCAAGGCAATCCCGAAACAGTCAGCCATTGAAAACCCTTTGAAGGTCGCTATGAGTCCGATACCGCTATGAGTCCGATACCGACTCGATGGCACCTAACAACAACATGTTTAAACAATCTTTGAGTGTAGACAACTTTCTAACATAACACAAAATACGAAAGCCCCCTTGACAGACTGGAGTTTCAATTGTGCACAGTAAGAAATAACATCAACAAAAACCAAGAAAGGCAAAAAGTGATTCTTATCCAATTATTTAAACAACTCTTTCAAATAATAAAAAGATTAACTACTACATTTTTTAAAAGCCAGGCAAAGAGAGCCAGGCGCGGTGGCACATGTCTGTAATCCCAGTGGCTCCCAGTGGCTTGGGAGGTGGAGGCAGGAGGATCGCAAGTTCGTGACCAGAGGTAGTCTGCATAACTTAGTGAGACCCTGTCTCAAAAAGTAAAAAAATGGACTGGGGGTGCAGCTCAGTGGTCCAGCACTTGCAAAGCATGCAGGAGCGAGGTCCTGGGTTCAGACCCCAGTACGGCGCGCAAAAAAAAAAAAAAAAAAAAAGCCAGGCAAAAACAACAATGCTGGCCAGGATGCCAGGAGAAAGGAACCCTTATACACTGCTGATGGGAATGCAGGTTGGTGCAGCTACTTGGAAATCAGTATGGAGGTGCCTCAAAAAAACTAAATATAGAAAGAACTGCCATATGACCCTGCTATCCCTCTGGCAGGTACACATTCAAAGGAATATAAGTTAATTTACCACAGAGGCACCTGCTCATGCATGTTTATTGTGGTGTTATTCACAAAAACCAATATATGGAATCAACCTAGATGTCCAACAGATGAATGGATAAGGAAATTGTGGTACATCTACGCCATGGAGTTTTATTCAGCCACAAAGTACAAAATTATGGCATTTGATTGAAAAAGGATGGAAACAGAGATTATCATTTTAAGTGAAATAAGCCAGACCCAGAAAGATAAACATGTTTTCTCTCACATGTGGACGTTAGACTTCTATATAGATTCATTATTAAAACATACACAACAGCCAGATGTGGTGGCGTGCAGGAGTGCTGCAGGTTCAACAAAGCCTGTGTAACTTACGGAGACCCTGTTTCAATTTTAAAAAAATTAAATTAAAAAAGGAGCTGGTGGTGCAGTTCAGTGGCAGAGCACTTACAAAGTAGGTGCAAAGGAGCACTTACAAAGTAGGGTTCAGCCCCCTAGTACAGAAAAAATATATACATATATATACATATGTACATACATATATATATGTATGGGGGAGAAATATCATGAAAGCAGAAAGCAGATAGGACCTAAGCAGGGAAAGATAATGGACTAAAGAAAAGGGGGAGATGGAAAGAAGAAGGGGAAATGGGAAAAAAGAAAGGAAATACTACGTATGTTGCCCTTATGGCAAAATCGAGATGTACACATCTAGACAGAGACACTCAAAAAAAGGCATGCAAGGGAGACCACCGGTGGGGCGGAGGTCACGAGAGGGTAAGCGCGAAGCGAACTCGAGCAATGCACAAGGAAATGGCTGTATGGAAATGTCATGAGGCCCATTAAGTTGTACAATAAATATTACCAATAAAAACTAAAATTAAAAAAAAATAAAAAGCCAGGCAAAGACTGAACAGGCAGTTTACCCATAAATGTGAGCAAATGAAGAGAAAACTGAAAAGCTGCTTCGACTTCACTCAAACGCAAAACAACAGTAAGACGGCACTTTCTTTTTTCCCCTTAGTCATTTTTTACCGGTAATTTTTTGCGTGAAACCTGAGTGTCACTGACATTTCCACACCCGCATGCCACTGTGCAGGACCGCCCTACCCTGCGGGGCGTGGCGCGGGTCTGAGGAGCCGCTCTCCTCACCGACGGCAAATCCTTAGAGGCGTGGGCATTCCCTTACCACCCCAAAACCAAAGCCATGGTAGCCGACACACACCGAGGGAGGCCCGCTAGGGCTGAGGCAGGACCCCGGGAAGGGCAGCCGCGAGGCGGGCGGAGGCCCCGGCGAGGCGCGGCGGCGATGCACCCGGGGATGCACCGCGCGGCCAGCTCGCCGGGGGCGTAAAAGAACTGTGGCTACTCGCGCGCCCTTCCCGCCCGGCGAAGGAACGGGGGCACGAGGGACGGAGGGACGGAGGGACGGACGAGGAGACTGAGGAACGGGGGAGGAGGGTAGGGGAACGGACGAGGGGACGGAGGGACGGGGAAGGAGGACAGAGGGACGGGCCAAGAGACGATGGGACGAGGGACGGAGGGACAAGGGATGAGGGACGCCGCCCGCCCGCCTGCCGCCCCGCGCCCCCCACCCCGCACTCACTCGGCCTCCGCACGCCGCGGCCGCCCTCGGACAGCAGGTGGACCTCGACGCCCGCCCCGCCGCGCGGCAGCACCGCTAGGCGCCCGCGCGCGCAGCAGACCTGGCGCGGGGCCTCGCCAGCTTGAAGCGGCGCTCCCCGGAGCCCCGCGCCCGGGAACAGCCAGAGCTGAGCGCCGGAGGGCTCGGCGGGGGGCGCCGCGCACGCGACGCCCCTCGACCTCCCGCGACGCCGGGGCTCCATCTCCACCGGGCTCCGCGCGCTGGGCGGCAGCAAGCGGGGCGCAACCAGACCAGAGCGGAGCGGAGCGAACCAGACGCGCGCAGGAGCGCAGCGCAGCTTGGCGTCCACCGCGGCCCCGCCCCGCCCCCCGCACGTGTGGCTGTGGGCGGGGCGCGCGGCCCGGCGGGAAACGAAACCAAGCTTGGGGGGCGGAAACAGAACCAAAGCCGAGCCGCAGGGAAGCTTGAGGTCGGAGGCGCGCGAGGGGTCGGGGGCGCCGCATACAGCCGGTAGAGCGTACAGGGCGCTCGGCACGCTCCCGCCCTGGGGGCGTGGGGATCTGGGGGTGGGGGTGGGGCCCGCAAAGGGGG
>VMDO01022029.1:0-21581 GCA_007922755.1 Pedetes capensis
CTACTCCCCAATCCCTTCCCTCCCCCTCCAATGGTCTCCTTTCTACTTGCATGTCTTTGTGTGTGTGTGAATCTATCTATCTACATATGTACATCCTGATTTTGCCTAAGGGCAACATATGTGACATTTTTTTCCTCCCATTACCCTTTCTTCTTGCCCCTTCGCCCTTTTCTTTATTATCTTTCTTTACGTAGGTCCTATCTCATTTCATGGACAATATGTTTTAATAATGAATATATATTGAAGTCTAACCTCTACATAGGAGAGAAAATGTGATGTTTATCTTTCTGGGTCTGGTTTAATTTGCTTAAAATGATGATTTCTAGTTCTATCCATTTTCCAGCAAATGCCATAATTTTGTCCTTCTTTATGGCTAAATGAAACTCCCTGATGTATATATGCCACAATTTCTGTATCTACTCATCTGTTGATCGACACCTAGGTTGATTCCATATCTTGGCTATTGTGAAAAATACCACAATAAACAAGGATGAGGAGGTATCTCTATGGTAGATTGACTTATGTTCCTTTGCATATATACCCAGGAGTGGGATAGCCAAGTCATATGGCAGTTCTTTTAGTTTTTTGAGGTATATCCATGCTGATTTCCATGGAGGCTCTACCAACTTGCATTCCCACCACCAGTGTATAAGAGTTCTTTTCTCCCCACATGCTTGCCCGCATTAGTTGATGTTTGTTTTGTTGATGGTAGCCATTCTGCCTGGAGTGAGATGGTATCTCAGTGTGATTTTGATTTGCATTTCCCTGATGGCTAAGAATGTTGAATATTTTTTCATATGTTGTTTTCATATGTTGTTGGCCATTTGTATTTCTTCTTTTGAGAAGTCTCTGTTCAGTTCTTTTGCCCATTGTTTGATTGGATACTTAGCTTTTTTGGTGTTTAATTTTTTGAGCTCTTTATATATTCTAGATATTAATCCCCTATCTGATGTGGGGCTGGCAAAGATTTTCTCCCATTCTGTAGGTTATCTCTTCACTCTGATAATTATATCCTTTGCTATGCAAAAACTTTTTAATTTCATGCAATTTGTTAATTCCATTTGTTAATTCTTGCTATTATTTCCTATGCTTTGGGGGTACTATTCAGAAATTCCTTGCCTATGCCTATGTCTTGAAGTGTTTTCCCTATGTTTTCCTCTAGATTTTACATTAAGGTCAGATTTTACATTAAGGTTTTTGATCTGTTTTGAACTGATTTTTGTACAAGGTGAGAAAGTGGGATCTCATTTCAGCCTTCTGCATGAGGATATCCAGTTCTCCCAACACCATTTGTTGAAAAGGTTGTCTTTTCTACAACTTATATTTTTGGCACCTTGGTCAAATATCAGGTGGCTGTAGCTGCATGGGTTTATTTCTGGATCCTCTGTTCTGTTCCACTGGTCTACGTGTCTGTTTTTGGGGGTCACTACCATGCAGGTTTTGCTACTATAGCTTTGTACTATAATTTGAAATCAGGAATTGTGATGTCCCCTGCCTTGTTCTTTCTGCTCAAAATTGCTTTAGTAATTCAGAGTCTTTGTGCTTCCAAATGAATTTTGAGATCATTTTATCTATTTCTGTGAAGAATGTCATTGGGATTTTTGATGGAGATTGCTTTAAATCTGTAGATTGATTTTGGCACTATAGCTATTTTTACAATATTAATTCTTCCAATCCATGAGCATGGGAGACCTGTCCACTTTCTGGTATCTTCTTCAATCTCTTTCTGTAGTGTTTTAAAGTTTTCATTATAAAGTTCTTTCACCTTCTTGGCTAGGTTTATTCTCAGGTATTTGATTTGTTTTGAAGCTATTGTGAATGGGATTGTTTTCCTGGTTTTTTTCTCTGCCTGGTTGTTATTAGTAAAAGAAAAGCTACTGATTTTTTATGTTAATTTTTTTATCTTGCTACTTTGCCAAAAGTGTTTATCAACTCTAAGAATTTTCTGGTGGAGTGTTTAGGGTCTTTTAAGTATAGGATCATGCTGTCTGCAAATAGGGATAACTTCTTTTCCCATTTGGATCACTTTTATTTCTTTTTCTTGTCTTACTGCTGTAGCTAATAGTTCAGTTACTACATTGAATAGCAGTGGAGACAGTGGGCACCTTTGTCTTGTTTCTGATTATAGGGGAAATGCTTTCAGTTTTTCCCCATTAAATATGATGTTGGTGGTGGGTTTTTCATATATTGCCTTTATTGTGTTGAGGTATGTTTCTTTAATTCCTAGTTTCTTCAGGGCTTTTATTAGAAAGGCTGTTGAACTTTGTCAATGGCCTTTTCTGCATCTATTGATAGGATCATGTGCTTTCTGTTTCTGAGTGTATTTATATGCTGTATACATTTATTGTCTTGCCTGTGTTGAGCCAGCCTTGAGTCCCTGGGATGAAACCAACTTGATCATAATGTAAGATCTTTTTAATATATTGTTGCAGTTGATTTGTAAGTATTTTATTAAAGATTTTTGCATCTAAGTTCATTAGAAATATTGGTCTGTAGTTTTCTTTTTTGATATATCCCTCTATGGCTTTGCTATCAGGGTAATACTGGCTTTATATGAGTGTGGTAGTATTCATTCCATTTATATTTTTTGGAATAATTTGAAGAGCATTGGTGTTAATTCTTTAAAGGTTTTGTAGAATTTAGCAGTGAATCCATCTGGTTAGAAGACTTTATTACTGCTTTGATTTTGCTGCTCATTTACAGGTCTGTTTAAGTTATTTATATCCTCTTGACTTAATTTTGGCAGGTCATATATGTCTAGGCATTTATCCATCTCATCTAAGTTTTCCAGCTTTTTGGAATATAATTTTTCAGAATATTACCTAATAATTCTCTGGATTTTATTGGAATCTATTGTACTGTTCCCTTTTTCATCTCTAATTTTCTTGATTTGAGTCTTCTCTCTGTTTCCTTTGGTTAGTTTTGCTAAAAGTTTGTCAATCTTGTTTATCTTATCAAAGAACCAGCTATTTGTTTCATCAATTCTTTTTATTGTTCATTTAGCCTCCATTTAATTAATTTCTGCTCTGATTCTCATTATTTCTTTCCATCTACTGATTTTACATTTTGATCTTCTTTTTCTAAAAGCTTGAGCTGCATCATTATTTGTTTGAGCTTACTCTAATTTTTTAATGTAGGCACTCATGGCTATAAATTTCCATCTTAACACTGCCTTTCCTGTATACCAAGGGTTTTGGTAGGTTGTATTTTCATTTTAATTTGATTCTAGGAATTTTAAAATTTCCTCTCTGATTTATTCAAGTACCCATTGGTACTTTTAAGAGTGTATTGTTCATTTTCTACGTATTTGTATAACATCTATAATTTCTTTTGCTGTTCATTTCTAGTTTTATTCCACTATGATCTGATAAGATACATGAAATTATTTTGATTTTCTATATTTGTTAAGACTTGATTTATGGCCTAAAATGTGATCTATTTTAGAGAAAGTTCCATAGGCTGCCGAGAAGAATATGTATTCTGTAGCTTTTGGGTGGAATATTCTATATATGTCTATTAAGTCCATTTGATTTATTGTAATGTTTAACTCTGAAGTTTCTTTGTTGACTTTTTTGTCTTGATGTTCTATCTATTGATGAAAGTGGGATATTGACCTCACCCATTATTGTTGTATCTATCTGCCCCTTTAAGTCCAGTAGTATTTTGTTTGTTTGTTTGTTTGTTTTGATGAAGTTGGGTGCACCAATGTTTGGTGCATATATATTTACAATTGTTATACTGTCTTCATCAATTGTTCCCTTTATTAATATGTAGTAACCTTCTTTGTCTCTTTGGACTAGTTTTAACTTGAAGTTTACTTTGTCTGATATAAGGATGACTACTACTCCTATTTTTTGGCTTCCAGTTGCTTGGTCTATCAATTTCCATCCTCTCACTTTTAGTTTGTGAGTGTCCTTGCCTTGTGTTTCTTGCAGGCAACAAATTGTTGGATCTTGTTTTTTTAACCCAGTCAACTAATGTATGTCTTTTAATTAGAGAGCTAGGACCATTTATATATAGCGTTATTGTTGAGAAAGTTTTGCTGTTGTTAAGTTGGGTGTTTCACTGGTTGGTTCATAAACTATTCATTTTTTTCTTTCTCCCTTATTTATATGCTGGTTTTTTGAGTTAGACATGACTAATTCTTTCCTGGTTCTCTTCAGTTTGTCTGTCCTTCCCACGAAGTTTATTCTTTCCTGTGCTCTCATAATAAAGACTGTCATTCTTCCTCCTGTGTATGAAGGATTCATTTAAGTATCTTCTGCAGTGCTGGCTTGCTGGTCACAGATTGCTTTAGTGTGTACTTGTCATGGAATATCTTTATTTCTCCATGCATTTTAAATAACAACTCTGGATATAATAATCTCAATTGGCAATTATTTATTTTTAGGGCTTAAAGTATATTTTTCTATCCTTTCCTAGAATTTATGGTTTGTGCTAAGTGGTCTAATGTAATTCTGATGGTTTTTCCTTTGTAAGTGAGTTGGTGTCTTTTTCTTGCAGCTTTTAATATTGTTTTTCCTGTTATCTTGGCATTTTAATTATTAAGTGTTGTGGAGAGGTTCTTTTTGGATCATGTCTGTTTGATGTTCTAAATGCAACTCCTGGTTGGATGTCCATTTCTTTCCCCACATTTGGGAAATTTTCTGCTATAATTTCACTAAATAAGTTTTCTATGTCTTTACTTTTTATCCCAGTTCCTTCTTCTACCCCATGGATTCTTAGGTTTGGTCTCCTGGTCATGTCCCAAAGTTCTTAAAAGATGTGGTCTTGTTCTTTTAATTTTTTTCTTTGTTGATCCCCGAATGTAGTATTTCCTCAACTTCATCCATCCCTGATATTCTGGATCTAGTCTATTGATGATTTTTCCTCTGTTTTTTATTTTGGTTTACTGAGTTCTTCATTTTCAACGTTTCTGTTATTTTCTCCCAAAATCTCAATTTCCTTGCTGAATTTCTCATCCATTTTGCTGACTTTACCTTCTACATTGTTGCCTTTCTGACCTAAGTACTGTATTGATTTCCTTACTTCATTCGGTTGTTTATGTCCTCTTTGAAGTCATTGATCATTTTTATAAGTACATATTTAAATTCTTTGTCTGACATTTCCACTGGCTCAGTTCTTTGGATTCAGTGGTTAAAGAATTATGTTCTCTTGGAGGAGATGGGTGTGTTGCCTTGTTTTTTTCATGTTTCTCATGTTTCTGACTTGTTATTTGTGCATCTGTAGGGGTGGGTATCACTTCCTGTTTTATTTAGGGGTTTTCTTAGACAGTGTTTTTTTTCTTGAGATCATACTCTCCAGTGCCAGTCCCAAAGAGGAAGACAAACCACTAGAACAGTCATAATACCTGACAAAACCAGATTCAGAAACACATTTCAAATCACCTAATGCCAACTGCTACACCATCAATGCCCATAAAAAAGAGAATGACAATAATTATATGGAGTAATCTATGAGGTTACAAAATACATAGGTTGAAGCTGTAAATAGTATTTCCCTTGAAATATGAAGGGGAGCAGAAAAAGGGGAGACAGGAGGGTGCCTCAAGGACAAATAAAAGAAAGGAAAAAGTCTAGAAAGGAAATGAATGTTAGAGAAAGGGAGGGAAAGGAGCTAAAGATAGAAAGAAAAGATTGCACCATTAAGAAAATGATATATGAACAGAATTAGGTAAACATTAACAGAGCAATAAGGAGTGAGCCTAAATGAGTTAAAATATAGTAAATAGAAAAAGAGAGAAAAAAAGGCAGGAGGGCAGGAAAAGATAGAAAACCTAAAGAAGATAAAAGATAGAAATTACATCAGATAAAAGGGAATTGAGGAGATAAAGGTTAACAATGAAAAGATAGTAAATATAAAAGAAAAAGAAAAAACAAAGAAGTGGACGCCTAATTGCTCCCCTAAAATGCCAATGTCTCTGGGAGCTGAGGCAGCAAGATCTTGAGCCCCAGGCTAGAGGCAGCCTGTGCAATTCAATGTCATCCTGTCTCCAATCAAAAATAAGAAAAAAGCTGGGGGTACTACACCATGGCGCTGCGATTACCCCAGTACAGCAGGAAGGAAAAAAAAAAAAAAAGAAAAGAAAAACACACACACTCACAGAGAAGGAAGAAAAATACTGGACAAGCTTCTTTCTGTGGCCTCTACTGTTGGAGTCTGTTAGGTGGAGGTGGTGGTCAGTTAAGGCAGGAGTCTTTTTATCTGACCTTGGCTCAGAGTTGACAATCTCCATAGTTCCCCTGAGCAGATGACATCATCTCCTCTCCCTGGTGGGCGGGGCTTACTTCTGACCAACTCTCCTAAGCCTCTTGCTGGCTGAACCTCTCAGGGTGCCAGTGTCCCATCTCTCTGCTAAGTGCAGCTGCTGGCTGCAAGTGTGTAGCACCCTGGGACTGTGGTGGGTCATCCCCAGGCTCTTAACAGGTGATAATTCTTTGTTTTCAGGCCCCTAGGTAGCTCAGTCTAACACAATAGATTCCCTCTCAAGATGGTGCTGGGTAGCTGGTTGAAAGCCCTCCGAGATAGGGAGCATGGGAAAGAGAGTCCTTTATCCCATGTTGAACCCCTCAGACTGGGACAGCCCCTGTCTTAGGAAGTCCCCGAAAGAGTTCAAGGGCTTCAAGGACTATGGGGTTATCCTGTGGGACTGCAAATCTGATGGCCAGGGCTGTCTGGCTCACCTGAAGAGAATTTTTCTTTGGCCCTTACAACATCCTTGTGAGGCCACTAGAGCTGGTATTCCTTGTATTCCTTCTGTGTGTGTGTGTGTGTGTGTGTGTGTGTGTGTGTGTGTGTGTGTGTGTTACTGGGAGTTGAACCCAGGGCCTCACGCTTGCATGCTCTGCAAGTGCTGGACCACTGAGCTGCACCCTCAGCCCATTTTTTTACTTTTTGACACAGGGTCTCGCTAAGTTACTCAGACTGCCTCTGGTCTCGAACTTGCGATCCTCCTGCCTCCACCTCCTGAGCCGCTGGGATTACAGGCGTGTGTGCCACCGCGCCCAGCCAGAGCTGGTATTTCTTTATCTCTGCTTCTATGCATGATCAATCTGTGACCAACTCCACAGTGTCCTGTGCTCTATCAGAAGAGTTGGACAGAGGCGCCGTGGTGTAGTAGTGAGCCTCTTTATTCCTGGGTTTGAGCACAAGGGAGCAGCGTCTGAGGAGAGGAAATCCTACCCTGACTCAAACAGAGGGAAAAGGTGCACAGCTTTTATAGCATCCATGTGATTGGCAGGGCCCCCGTCCTGCTGTTACTGTATGCAGCAGTGGAGCTTCAGTAGTGTGGAGGCTCATTGTTATCAGGCCTCTTCCTGCAATGCACATCTCATTATCATGCCAGGTCTCCAGCTCAGTGTGAGTTTAGTATGTTAAGTAAAGGTAACTGTAGGTTACTTTAGTTATTATTCTATGCATGCATTTGTCCCTTATTGTTGGATACCATCAAGTCGGATATGACTCATAGCAACCCTGTGTACAACACTACCCAACACTGTTATCCACATAATCTTTTTATATGTTTGAGCCATTGTTGCAGCCACTATGTTTCTTCTCATTTTGAGTCATGCCACATCAGCAAAAGGGGCTTTACTCCATTGTCATCATTAAGGTCAGTTCTACTTTGAGGAGGGCTGGGGTTTAGCTCAGTTAGTAGAGTGCTGCTCTGCACTCTCTGAGGAACGGGGTTCGATCCCCAGCACCGCAAAAAATGGGAGGAGGATGTGGCAGTCTACTCCCGAAGGAATCCTGAAACAATCAGCCATTGCAAACCCTATGAGGGTTGCTATGAGTCGACCCAACTCAAGGGCACCTAACAACAACAACCACTTTGAGGAGGCAGCTCTTCCCTGGTCGTTTCTTGAATGCCTTCCAGCCTGGGGGGCTCATTTTCCAGCACTATATTTGACAGTATTTCTCTGCTATTGAGAGGGTTTTCAATGGCTAAATGTTTTAGGAGTGGGCTGCTGGGTCCTGCTCCCTAGTCTGTCTTAGTCTGGAAGCTCAGCCAAAGCCTGTCCACCATGGGTGACCCTGCTGGTATCTGAAATACTGGTGGCACAGCTTTCAGCATCACAGCAACATGCAAGCCCACACAACATGACAAACTGAAACCTGGAATTTGTTCCTTGTCATCTGCACCCTTCCCTGTTGGGTTTTGGAACACAGCTCCTCACTCCTGAGGCTCACTCACGTGGGCTCACTCCCGTGGGCTCACTCCCGTGGGCTCACTCCCGTGGGCTCACTCCCGTGGTCTCACTCCCGTGGTCTCACTCCCATGGGTTTGCTTTTAATGTTTTGGGGAGTTTTTCTTTGCTCTGGCCTTTGGTGGCCACATAGTCTTTGAAGGCTGAGCTGGCTCCTCTACGCCTCACCTCCTGATGTGCTGTCTTCACTTTATAGCCTTGAAGGCTGGTCTACTTTTTCTAACTCCGAATTTTTTGCACCTTTTCCCTGGAAACCTGAGGTTTAGCCTAGCTGTCCCAGATCCATGTCTCGGAGAGGCTAACTGACTTGCCCAGACCCCCAGGACGGGCGCGTCACAGAGCTCTTCTAAACTGCAGCTTTTCCTGCCTGTTCCTTCCTTCATTCAACAAACAGACTGAGCATTTTATCTGGCAGGAACTGGTTGTACACTAGAGGGGCCCGGCTCGGCCTGGGGAGACTGGCCGTCCAAATGCCTGGACGGTTCCCTTACCCACAGGGGTACTTTGTGACAGAAGCTTTCATTGTTTAAGCACCTTTATGTGTTCAGTAGACACTTATTGAGCACTTCCTGGGTATTTATTAAGGAAGGAGGTACACGGGATCTGTTCCATCACAGAAATGGCAAACCCGGAGCAGCTAAACACGGTGCAGGAACAACGAAGGCAGACAAAGGAAGCCCACCCTGTGGGGAGACAGGAGAGGGTGCAGGGGTGGGATGGGAGCTGACCTCAGATCAGCCTGAGGCGTGAAGTTTGAGAAGGGGCTGTGCATGGTGGTGGCTGGGCGTCAGTGCAGGAGCCAAGGCCACCAGGGTGGGCGGTGAGCCACATGAGGCTCTGTGGGAGGTGAGGGCAGGACTCCTCCCCCTGTGGGGGAAGGCCACATGGATTGTCACTGGGAGAGCGGGGTTGGGCTGTGCAGCTGGGAGGTGGGGCAGGCAGAAAAGCAGGTGGGACGTGCTGGAGTCACCGAGGGAGGGGCGATGATGGCCCTGGAGGCGGTGGCGAGGGGGAGACAGGTCTGCCAGGCGCGCTCTCTCCAGATGTCGGTGGCATAGGAAGGTGGAAGGAGAGGGAGGGATCGGGGTGACTCAGGTTTCTGGACAGAGCAGTGGGGTGGGCAGTTCAGCCCTTTACCAGAACGGAAAAGTTGGGGGAGAGGGAGGAAAATAGGATATTTTATGGGCACGGGGGATGGGGAAGAAAGAATTATGAGTCTCCCCGAAATTACTGCTTGCAGCCATAGCCCTGTGGCATCCGATCCCATCAGATCTCAGAAGCTAAGCAGGGTCGGGCCTGGTTAGTCCTTGGTTAGGAGACCACTTGGGAACACCAGATACTGTAGGCTTGGGAGGTGGACCCAGCAACCCACTCCCAAAAATCTATCCACCATTGAAAACCCTATGAACAGTAGAGAAGCACGAATAGCAGTGTTTCGCCTGTTGTATGCAGGGTCGCTATGAGTTGGATACTGAGTTGATGGCACCTAACAACCACCACCACCAAAATTACTAAACAGATAAGCTTTGAGCATGTGGTTTCCCAATTCTGTTTGAAACGCTTGAATTTGACTAAGGTTAATTTCACCCACTTAATATTCAAAATGTGACAAAGCAAGTGCAGATTCTACGTCTGGATGCTCGGCAGGCATGGGGTCGGCAGGGGCCAGGTGACAGAGCCGCGACCCCTGTGACAGCCAGCCTTTGAAAGCTTTACTACAACTGGGAAGGCACGGTGTAGCCACACAAAACGGGCAGCTAGCGATCACTCGTAGTTATCTAGAAAGATCTCAGTGCAGAAGGGAACCTGCCCAGGCAGGGGAGCCGGGCACCTTCAGGGCTTCAAAGTCAGTCTTCTGGAGAAACAGAGTCGTGGGTAGGTGGCAAAGGAAGTGTCTGTCACTGCTTCACAGAGAGGACAGGAAGATGATGTCCTCAGGTGGGTGAGGAGGCGGGAGGCAGAGGGCATGGTTTTATCTAGGCAGCTGGGAGGGCAGTCATGAAAGAAAACAGTAGTGACCTTGGCAGCTATTGAAAGCCTGTACATGTCAGACCCTGTGTCACGTGCACGTGGGGGTTTGCAAAAATCATCTTATTTAAGCCTTAAAATAGTGTTGCACAAAGTATCCCTATTTGCGCCGGGCACGGTGGCGCACACCTGCAATCCCAGCGGCTCTGGAGGCGGAGGCAGGAGGATCGCAAGTTCGAGACCAGAGGCAGTGTGCGTAACTTAGTGAGACCCTGTCTCAGAAAGTAAAAAAATGGGCTGGGGGTGCAGCTCAGTGGTCCAGCACTTGCGCAAGTTCCTGGGGTCAGCCCCCAGTACCACACACACAAAAAAAGTATTCCTATTTTACATATGAGAAAAGCAAGGATGGGGGTGGGGAAAGAAGGAGAGGAGGCAGTGGGCCCAAATGTGCCCTGTGGGGCCAAGCTGCATATCATGGCCACGGTCATGGCCTCAGATCCTGCGCTTCATCCTCAGTGCGGGCGCCTCCTGCTTCCCCATGACTTGGCACGCACACTTGTCACCTCACCCCCTGCCATGCTGAAGGGGGATGTGTGCCTCAGAGGAGGGGGAGGCGTGTTGAGTGCACAGGGGCTCAAAATCTGTTCCTTTCCATTCCCTTTCCTGGGTGAGGTGGGTTGTTGGGGAAGACAGAGCCTGGGTTCTGAGCCTTTATCTGAGCTCTCAGAGGCAAGAACAGAACCACATCAACCCAGTGCCCCACATTACCCCTGGGACACGGCCTTGCATGAACTGTGGTTGTTGTTGTTGTTAGGTGCCATCGGGTCGGTGTCCGACTCATAGCGGCCCTCATAGGGTTTTCAATGGCTGACTGTTTCAGGATTGCCTCGGGAGTGGATTGCCAGGTCCTTCTCCCATTTTGGCGGTGCTGGGAATTGAACTCGGGACCTCAGAGACTGCAGCGCAGCGCTCTACCAACTGAGCTAAATCCCAGCCCCTTGCATGGACTGGGTATTCAATAAATATTTATGAATGATTGATTCGGCTAGGGCAGTGTTCCTGGAAGAGAAAAGAAGGGAGAGAAATAGGAAAGAGCATAAATGGAGAAACTCAGGGATGGGAGGAGTACATTTGTAGCAGGGTCAGGCAGGTTTCCACTGCTCCCTCTTTTTTTTATTAATGTCTGTGAAAGAGCTGAATGTGAATTTCTACATTAAAATTCCCTTTGTTCCACTGAGAGATCAGACGCTCAAATCAGCCATTCCAGTAAGGTGTCCCCAGGCCTGCGGCCCCTCCATTTGGCTCAAGTCTCACTTACGAGGCGCTTTATCGACAAGTGGCCTCTCTTGTCACCCCCATTTGCAGCTCTGGCTCCATACGCCAGCAGATAAAAGGTAATCGGAAAGGGCACGGATGGGCTGGGAGTGATGGTAATGATAGTCTGTAAGCGGCAAGTGGCTCGATCATAATCCTGAGGATTAATTATTTTGATTATCGAATTATCTCTCTTGCGAGGATTTGCCAAGTCCAGGAGCGCCCAGCGCATGCCCACTCAGCAAAGGCAGAGCCTTCCCAGTTGTGGGCCAGGCTGGCTGCAGAGTCAGAGCCTCCTCCCCGCTGGACCCCACTTCCCCTTCATTGTCACATCAGTGCCAGTGCGGGCGGAGCAGAGCGCTGGGCTGATCCCTGATCTGTACCTCATACCTCTCCTGTTCCACAGCAGCCTCGCAGAGTGACTGCCCCTTCTGACTTCCTCTGCCACACCTGCCACAGCCACCAGTGTCCGCTTCCTGAGCCCCTGTGCACTCTGCACCCTGCCCTGCCTTCAGTCTTCAGGTCCACCTGTCACCTGCCTGCTGAAGACCGCTGTGGACCCCCCGTCCCACCTTCATCCCACCCACGCCCCCACTCTCTAACTTCCAGCATCTGTCCTTCTTTATTCCCAAAACCCAGGGCACTGCTTCCCACCTTGGGATCCTGCCTGATTTCCCTCCTGGGTGGGTGAGGGGGCATGGGTAGACTGAGTTGCTGTCCCCCATCCATAGTGCTGAGAAGGCTGCTGCCACCCCTTCACTGCCTGCCTCTGTGTCCCTGGCGCCCAGCACAGTGCCTGGCACACAACGATGCTTCAAATGAATGCACGAAGGAGACTTAGAAAGGAGACTTAGGAAATTTGCCGTTGTCACCTGGGGAGTGGGGATAAGTGCCCTTTGACCTCACTCAGCCCCAAGGGGGCTGGGATTTAGCTCAGTTGGTAGAGCGCTGTGCTGCAGTCTCTGAGCTCCAGAGTTCAATTCCCAGCACCGCAAAAATGGGAAAAGGACCTGGCAATCCACTCCCAAGGCAATCCCGAAACAGTCAGCCATTGAAAACCTTATGAGGGTCGCTATGAGTCGGATACCGACTTGACAGCACCTAACAACAACAACATCCCCAAGGAGGTCCCTTCCCTCCCACCCGCCCTGGGAGGGCTTTTTGGAGACAGCAGCCCTGGAATTTCCCAGACACGGGGCTGTGTCTGCCCATTGTTTGCCACCTCACCCGTGGCTCACCAGCCCTTTCTCTCTCTCTCTCGGTCCCTTTCTTCCCCTCTCTTTGCTTCCCACCTCCCACATTGTTTTCCGGAACTCTGAAAGCGACCTGATGGAAGCGTTTGTTTCCCTGTGTTGCCCTCCCGATGTGTGATTGCTCCTTCTTTTAGAGACTCTGGGGACCTGGGCTCCACTGGGATTGGAGCCGACATTAGGCTGCCCAGCTGTCTGGGTTGGGTGTGTTCACAGAATTCCATTCCCTCTGCTGGCTTTGCTGAGCTCAGGAGCAGCTGCCCTGCTAGAGGGGAAACCCAGCCTCTCTGAGCCTCCACCTTTCCTGTCTCATCCTCTTCCCCCACCCTCATTGGGGGCAGACACTGACCATCAATGACAGGCTCAGCTGAAGCTGGTGGGGAGGAAGGAAGCTCGGCTTCAGGATGGGGGTGGCTGCACAGTCCCACGGCAATGGATACCCCTGGGCAGGGCTCCGCGACCCCATGGTGAAGGCCAGTGTGCAGACAGATAAACCTCAGTAAGCACAAGGACGAGGGAGGGTGGTTAGAGGGCTGGCGCTCACCCAGAGCCCAGACAGGCGCGACCTGGTCAAGAGAGAGGAAGTGGCCTGGCAAAGTGGCGCACACCTGTAATCCCAGCGCCTCGGAAGGTGGAGGCAGGAGGATCACAAGCTTGAGACCAGAGGCAGTCTGCGTAATTTAGCAAGACCTTGTCTCAAAAAAGTAAAAAATGGGCTGGGGGTGCAGCTCAGTGGTCCAGAACTTGCAGAGCATGCAGGCACAAGGCCCTGGGTTCAACCCCCAGTACCAGAAAAAAAAAAAGAGAGAAGAAGTGAGACCTGAAACCCCAGGAGAGTGAAGGGGCTCTGCAGGGGCGAGACACACAGAGGCGCGTATTCCTCAGTGCTCTGTGACACCATTCTATTCTGGCAGCTGACTGCTGGAAAAGTCTCTGAAGCCAAAAACACTCCAAGCAGACATGTTTTCTGGGCTGCTACCAATCCCGTCGGGCTGGGATTTAGCTCAGTTGGTAGAGCGCTGCTCTGCAGTCTCTGAGGTCCCGAGTTCGATTCCCAGCACTGCAAAATGGGAGAAGGACGTGGCAACCCACTCCCGAGGCAATCCCAAAAAAATCAGCCATTGAAAACCCTATGAGGGTCGCTATGAGTCGGACTCAACTCGAAGGCACCTAACAACAACAACCAATCCCGTCAGATCTCAGAAGCTAAGCAGGGTTGGTCCTCGTCAGTACTCAGATGGGAGACGGCCTGGGAACACCAGGTGCTGCAGGCTTGGGAGACAGACCTGGCAACCCACTCCCAAAAACCAATCAGCCATTGAAAGCCCTATGAATAGCAGTGAAGCACTGACAATAGTGTTTTGCCTGTTGTATGTAGGGTTGCTAAGAGTCGGACCCAACTCAATGGCACCTGACAACAACAGTAAGTCAATAATAGGGAAGCCCCCTAACCTGTCAGTTATTAGAGATGGCCCAGGAAGGCTTGCGCTGTGACCATGACTTAGAACAGGGCACACAGTGGGGATCGGCTCCACAGGGCAGAATGTCTTCACGTTCGTGGCATTCTGTCAGGGAACTTCCCTTCCAACTCCATGAGTCCCAAGGGTCTCGAGCATTTTAGGATGACAAGCCTCCTCTGAGGAGCGGCCACCCTGTGTCTGCCCACTCCAGGTCTGCCATCTTGTCTGGGCGATAGAAGAACCCCTGCAAGTCATGCAGCCCCATCCTCAGGCTGGTGGGGTGTTGGGAAAGGGTCCTCATCTGTTGTCACTCTCTCTGCTACTTCCGTGGCTCCTCTTACGCATGTGTGGCCCTTGGTTCTGATCATCGCCTGTTCCAAGGCCATGCCTGGACATCCAAGCTCTAATGGCTGACAAGAGCTGAGCCACGGAGTGGGCTTTATGTGGCTTTGCAGGGCCCTTGTGTGTAGAGAGCTGTGGTCCTCCGCTCAGCCCTGCCTCTTGAGCAGTTTCTGACGTTTTGCTTGGACATCTGTGGGAGAGTGGTTGGACTTGACCTCTAAGTCCCTTTAAAGTCCCCATACTTCTATGATGCCAGCACCACAGTCCACAGGAGGTCACGTGCACAACCATTAGAGCTTAGATGTCCAGGCATGGCCTTGGAACAGGTGATGGTCAGAACCATGGGCCACACATGTGTAAGAGGAGCCACGGAAGCAGCAGAGAGACAGAGCGAGCACAGACGAGGATGCTTTCCAACACTCCGCCAGCCTGAGGACGGGCCTAGTGCTAGGCCCCGGCCTTGACTCGTTTGGCACAAGGCAGGAGACCAGCTGTCTTTGAGGCCTGTCCCTTCCATGACCTTCCTTCTGCCCCACCCTCCCTGGCCCCAGAGGCCTTCTTTGTGGACCCTGAAGGGCAGTGAGGGGCAGGCAGTGGATGTTCCTATTTCTACTTGAAAGATGAAAAGCTTTGGAGGGGGAAGCCAGGATAGGGGCTGGGTGCCAGGGCCCCCGGAGTTCTTTCCAAATCCACACAGGGTGGCAAAGACCGTAGGCGGATTTTTATAAAGAGGGACATAACTGGCTTTTGTTTTAGGTTGTGGCCCCTTGGAGAACACTTATTCTCATAAAAATCTTTTGTTCCAGTACTCTTCACTTTGTTCCATTAGGGAAGTTTAAAGGAAATAAAATTTTAAGAATCTAATAAATACAAAGAGAGAAAATGTTAAATCGCATTTTATAGGCTTTATAGTCTCCGATCCGTTTCATTTCCTGAATGCATAATCTCAAATCCATTTCATATCCTGAATACATATCCTGCATTTAAATAATACCAGGGACGGGCAAAGCAAAAGTCCAGTGATAAAATGTCTAGTGACATTGTGAAAGTCTCTTCTGTCCTATGGACCACAGAAGTCTGCATCATCCTGTTTTGTGTTTCTCTAGAAATAATGCAATTTAAAATTAGTAGCTCAGCTTTTCTTTACAGCTGAGTTTTGCTATTACACGGCACCAGGGCCTCCTACAGTGCCTCTTTGGAAAAGTATGCCTGCAGCTGTAGCCCTGTGGCATCCGATCCCATCAGACCTTGGAAACTAAGCCGGGTCGGGCCTGGTTAGTACTTGGATGGGAGACTGCCTGGAACACCAGGTGCTGTAGGCTTGGGAGACGGACCTGGCCACCCACTCCCAAAAATCAATCTGCCATTGAAAACCCTATGAACAGCAGAGAACCACTGACAATAGTGTTTCCCCTGTTGTACATAGGGTTGCTATGAGTCAGATACCAACTCAATGGCACCTAACAACAACAACAACATAGAAAAAGTGTACTGAAAGGAGAGTTAGATTTTACAGTCCCCTCCTCCCAAACCTTCCATCTATGGGTTCCTTGCCCAGCATGGAAGCAATGCAAACTTCCTTGTTTCATAGCACTCAAATGAGCTCTAATTTTGTTGTTCTGTGTCACTGTTTTTTAAAAAAGCTGTCTAAAATTGGAATTGAATACCATCTTTCTGCGTTTCCTGTTTTCATTCACTTAACAGACAGTTTTCCTGTACATGCACTGGGCAAGCCCCGTGAGCAATAAAAATGTAGTTCAGGGTTTCTGCGCCCACGTTCCTTGCAGCTGGAAGGCAGGTTTTGTGCACATGAATAGCTACAACCTGAGCCTGGGGTCCTGGCTGCCTGGAAGGACAGACCCTCAGGATAATCAGGCCAGGGGAAAGAACAGGGAGTCCATGGAGGGGATCGAGGGAGACAGGGATTGGACAGTACTGTGACAGGTCTGTGGGATTTTTATCATGAGTTGTTGTTGTTGTTAGGTGCCATGGAGTCGGTATCTGACTCATAGAGACCCTCTGTACAACAGGGGAAACACTATTGTCAGTGCTTCTCTGCTGTTCATAGGGTTTTCAATGGCAGGTTCATTTTTTGCGGGGAGGGGGTTGCCAGGTCCTTCTCCCAGCCTACAGCTTCTGGTGTTCCCAGGCGGTCTCCCATCCAGGTACTAACCAGGCCCCACCCTGCTTAGCTTCCAAGATCTGACGGGATCAGATGCCACAGGGCTGTAGCTGCAGGCCTTTATCATGAGTAGGTGGCAGAAAAGAATGTCATTTGTGGTAGGAGAGAAGGAGATGGCAAGCATTGGAAGAAGTGGTTTTTGTTTGTATTAGAGTTTGGAGTTTTGGTTTTGTTTTGTTTTGTTTTTATTGTAGTAGTAGGGGGTTGAACCCAGGACCTCCTGCATGCTTTTGTAATGCTCTACAACTAAGCCACACCTCAGCACCGCCCCCCCCCCGCCCCTTTTACTTTTGAGACAGGGTGTCTCACTAAGTTACACAGGCTGCCTCTGGCCTCGAACTTGCGATCCTCCTGTCTCCACCTCCTGAGTCTCTAGGATTACAGGCATATGCCAGGCATGGTGGGAAACATTGAGAAGGCTGGGTGAGTTGTTTTATCCAGATTATGGAAGATGATGCTAGAAAATAGCCTGAGGTATTAAGAAGGCCAGGGAGTCTGTCCTTCCCCTGGTAGGGGGGGGCAGCTGGAGAGTTCTGAGTAGGGGAATAACAACCAGTGTGGGGCTTTAGTGACATCATGTGGCTCTGAAGCATGACCTGTGTCCTGCACATGAATTTCCTGTGGCCAGGACCAGTCATGGAATGAGAGGGGTCCAGGGGACTCCAGGGTGGGTTGTCGGAGGTGCTTGACAGAACCAATTTATAGGAGCTGCTAAGGTTAAAGAGGCTTGCTATGAGTCGAATACCGATTTGACGGCACCTAACAACAACAACTGTGGCAAAAGATCTCTTTAGAGTATTGAAAAGTAAAGATGTCACATTGAAGACGAAGGTGCGTCTGACTCATGCCATGGTATTTTCAGTCGCATCATTTGGTTGTGAAAGCTGGACATTGAACAAGAGAGACAGAAAAAGAATTGATGCTTTTGAATTGTGGTGCTGGAGACGTCTATTGAATATAGCATGGACTGCCAAAAGAACCAACAGATCTGTCCTAGAAGAAGTGCAACCAGAGTGCTCCTTGGAAGCAAGAATGGCCAGAGTGCGTCTTACATATTTCAGACATGTAGTCAGGAAAGATCAGTCCCTGGAGAAGGACATCATGTTTGGAGGAGTGGCAGGTCAATGCAAAAGAGGAAAACCCTCCACCAGATGGATTGACACGGTGTCTATAACAATGGGCCTAAACATAAATAAGATCGTTTGCCTGGCACAGAATTGGCAAGTGTTTCGATCTGCTGTACATAGGGTCGCTATGAGTTGGACTCGACTCGACGGCACCTAACAACAACAACAACAACAACAACAACAACAACAACAACAAGGTTAAAGAGTCCAATGATGAGAGATGGAAATGTTGCCAGATGTGGAACCCAAAGGAGAAGGAAAGAATGGGATAGGATGGTGAGCAGCAAGGCAGCTGTGATGAGTCACAGCAGGCACCACTGCAAGCAACAGGCTAGACAAAGCATTCAGAACTGAAGCTGCAGATGCCAGCTGAGTGTTTATCAAAGGGCCAGCCTCCCAGGACAGGGATGGTGTCTTTTTCGCCTTGGGACCACTAGCCCCAGGAGTACGCCCTCTGCACTGCGCACGCATGTGGTGCATGGAGTGCGCCTTTGACTTGACCATGCTGTGTCTGCAGTACATGGCCCATGCAGCCCAAGCAAAAGGCCTCGTGGACTAGACAGGGTAAAGGCCCCCAGCACGGCCTTTGCTTTTTTAGGCAGTGGATGGGCTTCTGTATTGCTAAAGCTACCTTGAGCTGTTTTGAAAACGAGCATCTTATCATTTTAAAGCACCATTTCTACTAGGAAAAACAAAAACAAAAAGTGAAGGAGGTTTCAGCATGAAAGGTAGACAGAGGAGAGGCCTAAATTCTTGCTATGCATTCTGAACCGGGTGATTTTAAAATATGACTGGTTAGGACAAGCTACCCTTTCATGTTTTCATTCTAAATTTCGAAAACCAACTGGAATTCGATATAAAATGCTCAGATTCTCAACACAGTCATTGTTTTTGGAGACATCTGTGCATGAGCCAACATTTTGCATGGAGCTGCTGGGGTGGGCGTCTAGAATGGCTTTGGAACAGTAGCAGCACACAGCACATGTGGCTTTTTATTTATTTTTTCAAGAGAGTATGGATGTTTAAAATCAGTTTGCTTAGCATGAGTCCTAGGTTTACAGTATTGTTTTATGTTTTCTAGGGCTAACCCACATGCTGGATTTAGCCCTTCATTTGTATTTCAGTGTGATACATGGGTACTCAATAAATGTTTGAAATATCTTTATAAATTTTTTTTAAGCACAACTATACTTAGCATGCCTGCAGCTAGCCCTGTGGCATCCGATCCCATCATATCTTGGAAGCTAAGTAGGGTTGGGCCTGGTTAGTACTTGGGTGGGAGACCACCCGGGAACACCACGTGCTGTAGGCTTGGGAGGCAGCCCCGGCAACCCACTCCCAAAAATCTGCCATTGAAAACCCTATGAATAGCAGAGAAGCACTGACAGTAGTGTTTTGCCTGTTGTACGCAAGGTTGCTATGAGTCGGACACCAACTCAACGGCACCTAACAACAATACTTAGCATTGTTCAGCATGCTTGCATGTACTCAGCAAATAAAATAACTAGCATTCTTATGAATTAACATCTGTAATATTCTCATGCCAGTCAAGGCTGCCCTTGGAGAAGAAAACAAGGTGGGGCTCTCTTCCAGTCACCTGCATTTCTCCTTTGTTGTTGTGCCCTCGAGTAGTGCCTGACTCATAGTGACCCTTATAGGATTTTCAATGGCTGATTATTTCAGGATTGCCTCAGGAGTGGGTTGCCACATCCTTCTCCCATTTTTGTGGTGCTGGGAATCAAACTTGGGACCTCAGAGACCGCAGAGCGGCGCTCTACCAACTGAGCTAAATCCCAGCCCCTAATTCCTCCTTAGTAGAGGATAAAAGATTGAAATGCCATTGTGATGGCCCCCCCACCGGTCAGGCAGCTTGGGCATAGGTGGTATTTTAAACATCCCCACTCCCAATAGAGAACCTCTAAGGAAGGGAAGAGGGGCTGGGATTTAGCTCAGTTGGTTAGAGCGCTGCGCTGCAGTCTCTGAGGTCCCGAGTTCGATTCCCAGCACCGCAAAAATGGGAGAAGGACCTGGCAATCCACTCCCGAGGCAATCCCGAAACAGCCATTGAAAACCCTATGAGGGTCGCTATGAGTCGGATACCGACTCGACGGCACCTAACAAGAACAACAACAAGGAAGGGAAGAAGCCTCAGGGGTTGCCATGATGCCTGTGGAATGGGAATGGGGATGGGGTCAGTCACACAGCCCTGCTTCAGTAAGAAATCTTGAGCGAACACTTCTGTGGCATCAAACACAGTGCATCCAAAAGCACGTGCTGATAAAGGAAACTCCTTCTTGTCTATTTCTCCTAGGAGCCAAGAATCACAGAGCAGCAGCCAGGAACCCCTAGGACTTCCAACTCCGTGTTCCTAGTGTAGTTCTGAGGGAGTGGGTCCGTCCAACATGGCAGCCACATGGTTCACCAGGACTATTATGGACTAGTCATGTGGCTCATGCGCTGTGGGGAGGCAGGAGTCCCATCAGGCCTGGTGCACTCCCTCGCTGGGAAGTCACCCTCTCTCACGCTGTTATAAGTTGAATTGTGCCCCCCACCAAAGATATGGTGTAGTGTCAGCCCCCAATACCTCAGAATGTGATTTTGTTCAGAGGTGGGACCTTTACTGAGGTGATTAAGTTAAAATGAATCCGTACAGATGGCCCTTAATCAGATATGACGAGTGTCCTTCTAACAATGGGAACTTTGGACACCGAGACAGCCATGCAGAGGGAAGGTGATATGAAGAGACACAGAGAGAAGAAGACAGGGACTGGAGTGGTGAGTCTACAAGCCAAGCAGTGCCCAGGGATTGCTGGCAGACCTCAGGAGCTAGAGGAAACAAGCTAAGATCTTCCCTACAGCTTGGGAGGGAGTGTGACCTGGCCAGCCCCTTACTTTTGGAGCTGAGTGGATATGGAACATGTGTTGTTGTTGTTAGGTGCCGTCAAGTCCGTATCCAACTCATAGCAACCCTGCGTACAACAGGGGAAACACTATTGTCAGTGCTTCTCTGCTGTTCATAGGGTTTTCCATGGCGGATTGATTTTTCGGAGTGGGTTTCCAGGCCCTTCTCCCATGTAGCAAAGCAAAGATCCAGTCCAGGGATGCAGGGGGGCACGAGGAAGGGAGACCCTCTGCATTATGAGGATTAGGTCCCAACAGACCCCCGGGCGCCCAGCACTGCTATCACATTTACAGGATGAACTGGGGCTTGGACAACTTGAGATCCAGGGGGAAGGAGCAATGGTACTGCCAACAGACGTCAGCCAAGGAGAAGCAATGTCTGGACATGGGCTGCTGGGGGATTATGGGATGTGTGAATGCCAGCTGTCACTCCAGTGCTTGGGTTTTCAACACGTGAAGAATGTGTATTTCAGTAATTTGCCACCAACCATACAACCAAAGATAGTGAGTCCGAACCACAATCCAATTTCCAGGGCGCTTGCCATTGACTTTTGCCTATCGACACACATTTTAAAATAATTACCCTGTGGCCAGCACTGGAGGACACGCTTTCTCTCTTCTCACAGCCTATAACCTGATCAGAGACAAAGTCAGTAGCCCAGCATTGTTTTGATGAAGGCAGCAGGGCAATAGATTGGCAGCAGCCTCTCTGTAATCCCTTCACCCAGGAAGCACTCCTTTTCTTCTTAACCTGAAATAGTGCAGGTCTTGCCTCGTGAACTTGTTATGTGAAAATGCTTGGAAGCTGACCATAGTGGTGCACACCTGTA
>VMDO01022029.1:21681-34324 GCA_007922755.1 Pedetes capensis
AGGATTGCAAGTTGGAAACCAGAGGCGGTCTGCGTAATTTAGCAAGACCCTATCTCAAAAACTAAAAACAAACAAAAAAGAATGGGCTAGGGTTGCAGCTCAGTGGTACAGCACTTGCAAAGCATGCAAGCACGAGGCCCTGGGTTCAACCCCCAGTACTGAAAAAAAAAAAAACCTTTGAAAAGAATAAAGTACACTAGGAATGGAAGAAATATTAGCACTAAAAGTTCAGAGAAGTGAGACCAGTGTAGACTTGGAGAGGTGGAGATTGGGTGCATCCCCCACAGTAGGACATTTGTGGCTCAGGAGGGTGTCTGTGAAGAACACATACGGGTGGAGAGGCAGAGGTGTGAATAGAGGAGAGACAATATTGATCAGATCGATCTGTTTGACTGGGATGGAGAGCAGTATGCATCTTCTAGCAATTTATTGGGGTCAAATCCAAATCAAAATTACTCAAGGGATTTGGTACAGGAAAATAAGTACCGTTATAGATATTACTATTTGTGTAGGTTATTATCTTTTATTTATGGAAAGTATTTAAGGCCTATGATCTCTGGAGTCTCTTAGCAAATGCCTGTCCCATTAAAGAAGGAGAAAAAAAACTCATTCTGAAACAGATGTTAACACGTTGTTCAGACTCCCTCATGTCCTATTGTGTTTCTTTCTTTCCACGCATAAAAGTTAAGATGAAAAATGGCAGATTCAGATAAATATGGTGGTATAGCCAATGAATAGTACAAAAACATTTGTTTATTTGAACTTGTTCAAACCATGACTTTATTAATAGAAGCTATCGGTAGCTTTTATCTGCATTTCCTTGCACTGAATTCAGGGGCTGTTAGGCAGGGGTAGCTGAGCAGGCTTGGACCTCATATGCTTCACAGTACTTAGATTCATTTGCTTTCTTAATAGCGTTGGCAAAATGGAACTGTGGTCCACACTGTTTTTGTTTGTGGTTAGACGATGCTTTCAGTTCTGAAAACTTGAAGGGTATTAAAAAAAAGACAAAACCAGAAGCTGCTGACAACCTGCTCAGTTCCCGCCCCATGTGCCCCTGTAGCTCATGACAGTCCCATAGCTGAACTTCCACCGGCGATCAGAGAGCACTTTTGGTGTGTGGCTGCTCTTACTGCATCATTGGCCAGAGAGTAGTGCATTGGTGTGTTTGGGCTGGCAAAATACCCTGCATGGGGAGGCTGAAACAACAAAGCTGTGTTTCTCACGGTTCTGGAGGCTGGGAGGTCCAGGACCAAGGCTCCAAGCAGATCCAGTGTGTGGTGAGGGCTACCTCCTGGTTTGCACATGGTGACCCTCTCATATTGACAAATGAGCCGTCTCTCATCTCTTCCTCTCCTTCACAAAGACCCGAATCTCCCCACGAGTGTACTGCCCTAATGACGTCATCTAAGCCCAAATAGCTCCTATAGGCCCCACCTGCCAGTGCCATCTCATTGGAGGTGAGGGTTTTAACATTTTGGAGGGACACAGACATTCAGTGCATTGCAAGCAGCATTTGGTCTGAGACCAGCCACTCAGAACTTTCTTCACCGAGGTTCAGTTATTGCCATTCCGCAAGGTCTTATTTGTGACGCATGCTCAGAGCAAGAGCAAGGCAGGGTTCCATGTTGTGATGTGTAGTAGTTTTGGGCACTCGGATCATGCTAAGCATCCAGCCAACTACCTGCTTATTACAATGGCCTAAAATATTTCACTGAAAGAGAGGGGGTTTGTTTGAATTTTGTAACTCCTAGGTCTGCAGCTCTTAGGAGACCAATAGATTCACTCATTCATTCACTCATTCATTTATTCAACAAGTACTTAATGAGGAATAAGCAATCTTCTGGGTGCTAAAGAATTTAGAAGTGAGCCAGGTGTGGTGGCGCACACCTGTAATCCCAGCGTCTCGGGAGACAGAAGCAGGAGCATCGCAAGTTCAAGACCAGGGGCAGTCTGTGTAACTTAGCGAGACCCTGTCTCAAAAAGTTAAAAAAAAAAAAATGGACTGGGGGTACAGCTCAGTGGTCCAGCACTTGCAAAGCAAGCAGGCGCAAGGCCCTGGGTTCAACTCCTAGTTGTTGTTGTTGTTATTAGGTGCCGTCAAGTCGGTATCCGACTCATAGCGACCCTCATAGGGTTTTCAATGGCTGACTGTTTCGGGATTGCCTTGGGAGTGGATTGCCAGGCCCTTCTTCCATTTTTGCGGTGCTGGGAATTGAACTCGGGGCCTCAGAGACTGCAGCGCAGCGCTCTACCTACTGAACTAAATCCCAGCCAGTAAATAATAGAGAAGACTTAAATGGGGAGTAGGGGGGAAGCATACAAGAGGGTAAGGGGGAACCTATATGAATAATGTACATCAAAATGCATATATGGAAATGCCACAATGAAAAGCATGTCAGAATGAATCACATTAACGTGTACATTAAAAATTTCCAATTACAAAAAAAAAAAAAAAGAAAAAAAAAGAAATGAGGGATTAGATTATCTAGGGAAGAGCCTTCCAGAGAGGGACAATAGCTGATGAAAAAGGCCTGCGGTACAGATGAACTTTGTATCTTTGAGGAATGACAAGGTCAACATCCTTGGCGTCCATTAATCAAGAGGAGCAGTGGTAGGAAGACTGGGACAGAAAGTGAGAGCCGAGGGCCAGGTCCAGTAGGGCCTTATGGACCCTGATGAGGACATTAGATTTTTTTCCAAGTATAATGGGAAGTGGGAGAAGGGCATGGCAGTCCACTCCCAAGTCAACCTCCAAACAGTCAGCCATTGAAAACCCTATGAGGGTCGCTGTGAGTTGGACACGACTCCACGACACCTACCAACAACAACAATAATGAGAAGTCACTTTTAAAAGGTCATTCTAGCTGCTGTGTGGGAATGTTGGGGAGCAAGAGAGGAAATGGGAGAATAAAGAGGCTATTGCAAGTGTCCAGTTGCAAGCAGAGTGTGAACTTGGCCTGGTTCGTGATGGAAGAGACGGGAAGTAGTTGAAATTAGGAGCATTTTGACATTTGCTTGGATTTGCCAGTGGATATTGCGGGGTGTGGCTATCAGCATTGCTCCTGTCCCTCCATGAGAAAAGCCTAACGGTCCTAGGCACAAACCTGCTCCCTCCATTGCCCCAGAGGGAACGTGACCATGGCAACAGAATCCAGGCGCTTTCCAAAGGCAAAGAACGCCCAAAGCCTTGCTTGGCTTGCATAGTTTAAAGATTTCAATTTTAAGCGCCATGCTTTTTCTGGGAAGAAGAAATAGACTTTGCATGCTTTGTATCACCTTTTGAAAACTTTTCCATAGCAACCTTTCAAAACTCCAACAGATATTCCTTGGTTAGAATCATAAAAGTAGGTTCAGCTTCCAGAGTGAAGCCCCGTTGTCCTGTGCCCATTATGAAGTTCATTATTTAGTGTGTGGGGAAAGGAAATTCAGTTCAGTTTCTTCTGCCAGGCGGTGGTTGTAGACAGGATCAGCACAGGTAATGGCAAAAAAGAGCCAAATAACAAAAACTCAGATTTTTCTCTCCTCGGTGCTCGCATTTCAAATTTTAAAGTATTTTCTTGTAGAAACAGTGCTCAGCACTGGCTGGATTCATTTTAGGTTTCCCACTTCCTTTCCTTTTGTTCATTCTTATTCCTTCCTTCCTACAAAGCTGTTTATCAAATTTTACCCCCGGAAAAATTAATTTGACATACTTATATGGTTCCTAAATTTCTCAAAGACAACTGTTTTATCGCGTGGGATAGTTTTGTTAAAAAAAAATGTGCAAAATTGAAATAATGAGATGGAGAGGGTATAAGCCTTTCTTGGTCTTTTTCTGGGGGAAAAAAAAAGCAGGAATCTGTTCTACTCTAAATTAGTTCTACCTCTGGATTTTGTTGTTGTTGTTAAGATTACATTTGTAGCATGTGATTGTTGCTGTTAGGTGCCGATGAGTTGGTCTGACTCATGGCAACGCTACGCACAACAGAACAAAACACTTCCCAACCTTGTGCCGTGCCCAGCACTACTACGTCAGTGCGTCTCTGATATTCATAGGGTTGTCGATGGCTGATTGTTTCATGATTGTTTTGAGAGTGGGGTGCCAGGTCCTTCTTCCACTTTTGCGGTGTTGGGGATCGAACCCAGGGCCTCATTGTGAGCAGAGCGGCACTCTACCAACTGAGCTGAACCCCAGCCCCAGCCTGTGATTACGTTGTTGTTGTTATTAGGTGCCGTTGAGTCGAGTCCGACTCATAGCGACCCTATGTGATTACGTATATGATAGTTCACAGCACTGAAATGTAAGCTCTTGCTTTGTGTCTGTGAACACAGTGGTTGCTAGAGTGCATTCACATTCAGAGACCTCCTGCTTTCTAAACAGTCTCATTGTTAAATTCAATATTGTTTTATTTTGGAGTGCACGGGCAAGATTCGCATCGGGTGCTCATTTCCTCACACACATCTCACTGACTGAGCACTTTATCGGATTCGTGGAGTGGGTGGCTTTGTCTGTAGCAAAGTTTCCATGGTTAGTTTCGTGATGAATTTGATTTGATAGTAAGATTGCCATTCTTCGGGTGACATATACATTATTCAGATTCCCCTTTATTGATGAAAACATAACTTTAAAAAGTTGAGCATGCATCTCAGCATCTCAGCATCTGGGAGGTGAAAGCAGGAAGATTGTGAGTTTGAGGCCAGTGTGGCCCATGTAGTAAGACCCTGTCTCAAAAAGAAAAAACAAGAAGAAGAAATAGAAGAAAGGAGGTGGAGGAGGAGAAAAGCAAGAGAAAGAGGAGGAGGAGGAGGAGGAGAAAGGAGAAAACAAAGAAAGAAAAGAAAAGAAAAAAGAGAAGAGAAGAAAGATTGATTCCAGAGTCTTTAGGACATAGGACTCTGTTCTGTGGCCCCATCAGGCCCTCCTGGGGCCTGGGCAGCCCTGCACTCACCTAGCACCACCAATGATGATGGCAGCCACTCCTTGAGCACTGATGATGTATCACCATCTACTCAACAGTCTTGGAATGTCATTCTTGTAACCAAGGAATGAGGGCCCAAGGAGGGTAGATGTCTCTCTCAGAGCTGGAGTAACCAGCAAGACCCGTGTTGACGCTTGGTGAAAGGGGGCTTCCAAATAGAAGACAGTATTATACCTTCATTTGCGTGTGTGTAGAAGGTGTGTCTTCTTGCCCTGAAACAGCAAGAAGCCCCTCATATATCAGCAAGAACACCAGGCTTGAATGAATACTAGCTGGATGTTTTACATAAGTGTTGAGAGAAAGTAGATAAGACAGCAATCAGATTTTGATGGTAGTAGTCAACTCTGTCAGGAGATATCTACAGTGGAAGTTAGATAACAACACCTGTTCTGAATGATCCTATTGGGGCAGTGGGGTGTTTCAAAGCTGCTATTAGTAACAGAGTGGGCTGGGATTTAGCTCAGTTGGTAGAGCGCCGCTCTGCAGTGTCTGAGGTCCCAAGTTCAATTCCCAGCACCGCAAAAGTGGGAGAAGGACATGGCAACCCACTCCCAAGGCAATCCCAAAAGAAACTGCCATTGAAAACCCTATGAGGGTCGCTATGAGTCAGACACGACTCGACGGCACCTAACAACAACAACAACAATGAGTCAGACACGACTCGACGGCACCTAACAACAACAACAACAATGAGTCAGACACGACTCGACGGCACCTAACAACAACATTAGTAACAAAGCCTGTGGTTAGCAATCCCAGATTCCCATATACTCTCTCTCCTGCTTGATCCTCACCTTGCATTATTCACCCATCCCCCAATATGAGTGCCTTGTGGGTCTTGACGGGAAAAAGTTGAGAAATTTATCAATTCACAGAAATCCATACCTAGAGCTAGAGCAGTTTGATGTGGATTCATGTGGCAATTCAGTATGTGATCAAGGGTCCATCTGTCTGCTCTGCTCTCCACACAACTTCCTTCTGTGACTGGCTCTCCTCATGAGCACAGAGTGGCTGCTGGAAGGTGTATCTCTATGCTTCTCTTTCACATCTAGTGTTGGACAGATCCTGACTTCCCATTGCATGCGATTGGGTTTTTCCAGAACCCAGTACTCTTGCTTTTGTATCTCATTACACAGATGTGTTGCCATCACCATTCCTGAACCACTTACTGACAGGAGAGATGAGATTTCCTTACATTACCCATGCCCAGCTTTTGAGCTGAGTTTAGATCCCAGAGCCACAGGCTACCGTGCAGCGGAAGAGGCATTAGATGATTGCAGAGTCAACAACAGCGTCATTACACAAAGGCAAGTGGCATCCTGGAGCCACCTGGTGTTCCCTCATGTTGTCTAGACTCCTAAGCAAGATTTGAGGGTTGGGATTTAGCTCAGTTGGTAGAGCGCTGCGCTACAGTCTCTGAGGTCCCGAGTTTGATTCCCAGCACCGCAAAAATGGGAGAAGGACTTGGCAATCCACTCCCGAGGCAATCCCAAAACAGTCAGCCATTGAAAACCCTATGAGGGTCGCTATGCATTAGACACGACTGGATGGCACATAACAACAACAATAAGCAAGATTTGGGGCTACTGAATAGTTTGACATGCAGTGCTACAGAATGAATTGTCTAAAGTTATTAGGAGCCAGGTGGTAGACAATCTCAAACCATGTAAACGGGCTCAGCCTCATTAGCAATAGGAAAAAATGTAAATGAGGATCACAACAACGTGCTATTTTACTCCCACTGAATTGGCAAAAATGAAGAAGTCTGACATTATCAAGCACTGGCAATGATCTGTATGACGAATCAGAGTCTCTCATATAGTGGGAGTTAAATTGGAGCCATCTCTTTGGAAAATACATTCAGTATTATGTTATAAAGCAGAATACCCATATATCCTTTGGCTCAATGATTCTATTTTAGGTGTATATATATTTGAATAATTTTTGAAGTCTCTTGAAGAGATGCTTGAGAATATTCATGACAATCCTGTTGACAACAGGGAAAACTGGAAATAATCTAAATGTTCAAGAACAGAAGAACAAATGAAAGCACTGTATGGCATATTTACACAGATGCTCAAAACAGCAGTGACAATGAAGAAGCAATGGCTAAAGGCAACAAACGGACATATCTTAAAAAACTTGTGCTCAATAAAAAAGCAAGCTGCCCAAGACTAGAAACAGTAAAATATCATGTTTATGAAACTCAAAAGCAAACACTTTCAGGCAATGTGTCTGTGTTAATCATATTTTTTGTTGCTGTTACCACATGCCTGAGAAAGTCAACTGAAGGGAGGACTTACTTTAGCTCATGGTTTCAGAAGTTTCAGTCCATCATGTTGGAAGGGCATGGCAGAGGAAGGTTCTCACCTTATGGCAGCCAGGAAGCAGAGAGGAAGACAAGAAGGGGCCAGGGGCAAGCTATGTCTTCCAAAGGCTCCCAGTAACCTACTTCCTCCAGCTAGGCCCCACTTCCCAAGAACATCGTCATATTATGAATCCATCAAGAGATTATGCCATCAAATAACTCAAGGCCTTCAAAATCCAGTTAATTTCCCAAAAGCCCATTTGCTGGCAACCAAACCCCCAATACATGCCTGTGGTGGACATTTCATAATCAAGCCATAGCAGTACTGTTTGGAGAAGACCATGTTTTAAAATGGTATTGGTCAATGACTTTCTACCTATAAAATGTTGCATAATAATTTTTAAACTAGAGTCACTGAGCTCTTAAGCAAATGTGATTGATTGTAGTAGAGTGCAAAAAAAAAATGATTCTTTGAAGAGGACTGTGTGATGACTCAATTAATATTCCATGAAGGAACAAATTCACCGCCCTTCTTTTTCATTGGACTGGCCTGATGTACTGCTGGCATTCTGGAATCTTCCTTCATCATCATTCTGGGGATTTTCTTTGCCTCCCTCTGGCTGGATTTCCTGTTTTCAGATGCAAGGTCTTCTTTTTCATAGTTTCCCTCCTTGCTTTCGGTGGAGCACACCCTGTGATACCTTAAGGAAGTAATACATTTGTTGAGATTTTAAACACTGAAAATTTATTTTAATCTTCCACTTGATTGGTAGTTGAGTTAGGTATAAAAATATGAATTAAAAATCACAATCAAAATTATGAAGAAATGATTGCCTTATCTTCTAGCTTCCAAATTTGCTATTAATTAGTTCTAGGTCATGTACAACAAAAACTATTTGAATCTGATGTCCTTCCCACCATCTTTTTGTCTCTTCCCTAAAGCCTTCAGACTTTGTTCTTTATATCTGATGTTGTTAGTTGTGATGAACACCAATATAATGGTAGTGAGTCCTATTAATATAGAAACTTGAATCTTTTTTTTTGAGACATGTCCTTTGATAACATCCTCTGCAAGTTTTCTTTGTCCCCTCTATCTGGAACTTTTTTGTATTTGGAATTCTTTTATTTGGATATTGACTTCTTGTGTTGATTCTTTATATTTTTCTAGGGTTTTTTTCTTTTTTTTTTTTTTTTTTTTTTTTTTTTTTTTTTTTTTTTTTTTTTTTTTTTTTTTTTTTTTTTTTTTTTTTTTAACTTTTTGAACAGAGTTTTGCTAAATTACACAGGCTGCCTTTGGTCTCAAACTTTCAATCCTCCTGCCTCTGCCTCCCAAGTCGCTGGGATAATAGGTGTGTGCCACTGTGCCCAGCTTATTTTTCTAGTTTTTTATTGTCTCTCTTTTGATCTTTTTGTTTTTACTTTCTGAAAAACTTAGTTAACATTACCTTCTAATAGTGCCCGTGAATTTTTAATGTCAGCTGTAACATTTTTGAGTATTAAGTTTCTTGTTCCCTGGTTGTTCATTTGTAGAGTGTCCTGACCTTACTTTATTTCTCTGAAGAGATAAATTATAATATCTTTGAAAATTGAGGCTCGCACTTACAAAACAAGCACTGTTCCAAATAGCCTCTATGCGTTAACTTGTTCAATCCTCAAAGCAATTCTTTGAAGCAGTACTGTTATCATTCTTACAGTATACATGGGAAAATGAAGCATAGTGAAGGTAAGCAACTTACCCAAAATCCCACGGGCCCAGGCTGATAAGGCCAGGATTGAGATCAGTTTGGCTTTAGATACCTTGCCCTCACCCTCACGCCACACTGCCTCTGCTCTCCACATTGTCTCTTAGCTTTTTGAGTTTTTCACTTATTTGTTATGTGTGTACTCCACATGATGTTTTTTTTTTCAAATGCCTGGTGACATTTGGCCGTCTGTTCACATTTAAAAGTGAATTACTATTATGCTGATTAAGCTCTGTTTGACTGGGTAAGGCTTTTTGATGTGTGGATTGTGGGACTGTCGTGTCATTCAGAGGCCAGCCGCTCTGCAGCTGGAAGAGCACAGTGATTGAGAAGTCTGTTTGGGGGGCGGTCCTTAAGTTTCTTAAAAGTCCTCTAGTTTCCTACACTGGAGCTTAAACTTGACTAATGACATTCTTTTTGTTGTTGTTTGTTTGTTTTGTTTTGTTTTCTCCCCGAGACAGGGTCTCACTACGTAGTTCAGGTTGACCTAGAACTCATCAGGTAGACCGGGTTGGCTGCAAGTTTGCGTCGCTCCTCCTGCCTCAGCCTCCCTAGTGCTGGGATTACAGGGGCGCACCAACACACCTCAGTGAGAGAAGGGCCCGGGCTTCATTGTTCACGGTGCATATATTTTACGTTATCTCCATTTTCAGGCTAGTATTGCATCTCTGGCATGTTCTGGTGTCTCTGAGTCCAAAGTCTGTCTGGTTTGATTTTTGTAGTCTTTCCTTACCATCTCCTGCAAAGGAAAATCTGCAATCTGGCTTCTTGAGCAGATTTCCACGCACATGACCCATTTTGAATCCCTGGGCTGTCCAGGTCCTGCCTAGGGAACTGACTTGCCTCTGCTAGCGTTACCCTCTCTTCTCAAATCCTCATACTTGGGGGTTGTAAGGAACTTAATTTCAACCTTCCTCAACTCATGGCTCCATCTTGCTTACAGGTGCGTGCTTATCTTTGTGGTTTCGTCCTTCATAACTTTATCCTTTTCATACATGATTGTTCTGAATTCTGAAATGTTGTTGTTGTTAGGTGCCTTCTAGTTGAGTCTGAGTCACAGCAACCCCATGTACAACAGAATGATGCACTCCTCAACACTGAGCCATGGCCAGCACTATGTCAGTGCTTCTCTGCTTTTCATTGGGGTTTCAGTGACTGATTATTTGGGGATTGTTCTCAGGAGTGGGCTGCCAAGTCCTCCTTCAGCTTTTGAGGTGCTAATGATCGAACCCAGGGTCTCAGAGAGTACAGCTCGGCACTCTACCAACTGAGTATTCTGTTTCAGATGATCATAACCAGAGGGCCTGGTTAGTTGTTTCCTGTTTCTTCTGATTCTCACTAATCTCAGCTTGTGTTCTTGGTACTTGCTGAGTTTTCATTGTGAACTCATTGCTAGTTCCTTTGTTGTTGTTGTTAGGTGCCGTCGAGTTGGTATCCGCCTCATAGCGACCCTCTGTACAACAGGGAAAACACTATTGTCAGTGCTTCTCTGCTGTTCATAGGGTTTTCAATGGCAGATTGATTTTTGGGAGGGGGTTGCCAGGTCCTTCTCCCAAGCCTACAGCTTCTGGTGTTCCCAGGCGGTCTCCCATCCAGGTACTAACCAGGCCCGACCCTGCTTAGCTTCCAAGATCTGACGGGATCTGATGCCACAGGGCTACAGCTGCAGGCTAGTTCCTTATCTGTAGAAAATCACACATGGGGATGCTATCTTCCAGAGGACTTAGACTTACTTTTATAGAGACCTAGAGATTCTGTGCCTGCAGCTATACCACTGTGGTGTCCCATCCCGTCAGATCTCAGAAGCTAAGCAGGATCAGACATGGTTAGTCCTTGGATGGGAGACCACCTGGGAACACCGGGTGCTGCAGGCTTAGGAGAAGGACCCGGCAACCCACTCCCAAAAAATAATCAGCCATTGAAAACCCTGTGAATAGCAGAGAAGCACTGACAATACTGTTTCACCTGTTGTACACAGGGTCGCTATGGAGTCAGACACCAACTCGACGGCACCTAACAACAACAGCAACTAGGGGCTCTGTAGACCTTGGACCACTTCAGCCTCACTTGAGCTCAACACAGGGGCCAGGCTCAGCGACTCCACCTTGCCACTGAGCCAAGGCTCACAATCTGACCTCCTGGGAGATGTCCCTGTTGGCAGGCACTATCAGTGCAGTCCTTCCCTATCATTTGCCCACTAGCCAGTGCTATAGCTCTGCCCTGGCTCTTTCTTGGGCAGGTAGGAGGGCCTCGGAGACTTTCTCCATCTTTTGAGAGCTCAATAGTGCATCAAAAAATGAGTCTCGAGCAGGGCACGGTAGCACACACGTGTAATCCCAGTGGCTGGGGAGGCAGAGGCAGGAGGATCACAAGTTCGATATCAGAGGAAGTCTGCATAACTTAGCGAGATCCTGTCTCAAAAAAAAAAAAAAAAAAGGGCTGAGGGTGCAGCTCATCAGTGGTCCAGCACTTGCAAAGCATGCAGCCGCCAGGCCCTGGGTTCAACCCCCCAGTACCGCAAAAATAAATAAATAAATAAATAAACAAACAAACAAACAAATAAATAAATAAATAAAATAAAATAACAAAAGTGAGTCTCCCATGGGATGCGGTTGCTGCGCAGTGGCAGGGCCCTGTGAGCACCAATCTGCCACATTATCAGAATTAGAAGTCTTCCTTTGCTTTCCGCTTTCATCTATTATTGTTTGGGGGAGCTCCATCTGTCTCCTAATTCTGCAGCCGTTGGAGTTTGTGTTTTAATTTATCGTCCTTCTATTTGGGGAGCGGTTTTCACAAGTGACGGCTATGGATTTCATCTGACAGATGTGCCCTGCACTCCCCACACTGAAGGCTCCCTTTCCTCCCGGCCCCACGTGCGCACAGGCACACATAGATTGTGTTAGTTTTCTGTTGCCGCCATAGTAAAAGAGCACAAACTTAGTGACCTCGAACAACATGCACCTGCTGTCTCGTAGTTTCTGTGGGTTAGAAGTGTGGGTGCAGCCCAGCTTGGGTGGTTCTTTGCTTAGGGTGCGGTGAGGTTAATGTGAAGGTGTCTGCAGGGCTGCACCCTTTCTGGGAGCTCCAGGTGCAAGGGCATTCAGGTTGTAGGCAGATCGCAGTTCCATGTGGTTGGGGAATGGCGGTCCCAGGTTCCTCTCTGCAGTCGAACAGGGGTCGTTCCCAGCTTCTGGGGAAATCCCTGCGCTCCTTGGCTTGGGCGCCCTTTGCTGCGGCAGCAGGGGAGTGGTTCCCCCAGGTTGGAGTCTCTCCCCCTCGCCTCCTCCTTGTCTCTCCAGTACGTTTCTTCTGACACATCATTATGCACTGCTTTTCCATTTTTAAGTACTTTCATGAGGACATTGTCCACCTGGATGACCCAGAACTATCTGCCTGGCCTAAGGGCAGCTGATGAGTGGCCTTATGTATGAGGTGAGATCATAAAATATGAGAAATGTTCACATCTTACAAATAATTACAGTAGAGCCCGGCGCAGTGGTGCACGCCTGTAATCCCAGCGGCTCGGGAGGTGGACACAGGAGGATTGCAAGTTCAAGACCAGAGGCAGTCTGTGTAATTTAGCGAGACCCTGTCTCAAAAAGTAAAAAAAAAAAAAAAAAAAAAAAAAAAGC